>SNQJ01S0207490.1:0-16266 GCA_010110895.2 Picea sitchensis
AATTTTCTTATGTTAAATTATGTTGTTAAATGTTGTAATTACTTTCAAATGTGTATGTGTAGACAATGAGTTTAATGCGAGGGAAGATAATGAAAGAGAGAGTGGGTATTATGAAGATTTTAATGTTGGTGAAGAGGTTGAAGGTGAATTTAGGAGGAGTTATCAAGAAAAAAATATATTATACGCCTACATCCACCTATCATTCAGATGTTGATGATGAGCTTCTATGGGAAGAGATTACTGAAGCAATAACCCTTAAGCGATGCTCAAGTGTTAAAAGTAGGTTGGAAAATTATTTGAGGAGCTTGGATCTCTCTCGGGAGAGTAAACAAAGCTTGGAGATTGTTTTTTATTCATTTTAAAACTTTATGGATGCATATCAAAAGATGAGGCCAACGACTAAGATTTTTATCGATTTGATGAGGAGACGAAAGTCAGAAGTGATGGGTCTTGATAAATGAGACGTAGTAAAAAATAAAGTTTCAAAAGAAAATGCAATTTCTATGTTCAATTTCAAATATGGGCCAAATCGAAAGATGATGAAGGTGCAATATTTTAAGCACCCCAACATAGAAAGACATATTTATAATAGATTTTTGGTAGCATATGAGAAATTTCCATGGAATGATGAGGTTCCACATTATTTTGCTAGACACGTTTATGCAGAGCTTTTCATGGACATGCACCCTAATTATACTAGCCTACTGTCCGATTATTGTGGGGTTGGTAAAGGACGAACATATGATCAGAAATGGACATATCGAAATGCGACATTGCAGAGGCCTCCACAACCTTTAGTATCTCATTCAACATGGGAATTTGCCTCATATTCAGAGTTGCAAGCTTCATCAGAAGTTGGAAAAGAGGCTAGGAATGCAATCATGAAAAATTTGGAATCGATTTTTTATGATATTGATGTTGGTTTGAACCGTCAGAGAGCAGAATCCAATTCTCGAGCCATTTTTGTTTATAAAACACACGAGGAGTTAAATACCATGTCAGTAGAAGATCTTAAGGAGTATGCAAATTTTTTTCATAATGGTTGGAAGTAGGTCATTCAAAATGATGAACCAAACAACAGATTGGTATGTGTTCTAATTAGTAAATATTTTACGCATTTGATGATAGTTTACTTCTAGTTCTAGATCTATATACATATCATTATATCTATAGAAATAATTGAGTTGTTATTGTCATTAATTGCAGTTTGGACATATGTTAAATGAATCTACAGTAAATAGGAGACTTGATTCCACAAGTTTAAATTTGGATGGGTTTAATTAGGTATGTGTTTTCTAATATCTACATATGAGCACTTTAGTTGTCCAATCTCCAATCTTTTGAATAAGATCAACAACATGACATTTATGATTTTGTATAAATGTGAACAGATTGAATCTTAGATTTAGTTCTTAGTTGTGTTGTTCACAGATCCCTATTCCATATCTTACTACTTGTGAAGGCTTGTCCCAATTCTCATTGGGAGACTTTGAAGAGAGTGGGAGTTTACAGGTATCATTGCATATTGAAAACAAATTTAGTTATATATTAAAATTGTAAATTGTCATTTATTAATTTTTTAAAAGAAGAATGTCTTAAACAATATTTAATTTATTGAATCTTAGGGTATGGTGGGTATAATTTATTGATATTCAGGTTGGCACATCACATGCATTATATGTTCCAAAATTTAAAACTACAATTTAATGTGTTAAAATCATTTAAATTTAATTTTCAAATTTTCAAATTTGAAATGTGTTATATTGGGCAATGTGGAGAAGAGAGTGCCTGAGAGTGTGCTTGAACAAAATGTGGAGAGAGATTGGGATTGAGGAGGATGCATTGATACTTGGGAATGATGTGTCTATTCATGATGATTCATAAATGTATGTTCATTGCACATTAGTGAGTTTTAATTTGCTTTTGTATTTGGCTTTTGTATAAAAGTGTTCAAGCTTATTTTGTTGAATAAGCTTATATTTTCTTTTTTAAAATTTTGTTTTCTCAAATTTTTAGTTTAGTCTTTTCTATTCATAGGGTTACTAAACTAAGCGTCTATATAACTTTTCAGCGCTTTGATCAATTATTTTGAAATATATAGAATGCCTATATAGGATTGTTGTTGTCTAAAATGGTACATTCACTCTTATTTATGTTTAGATCATGATGAAGATCTAATTTTGAACTTGAACATTTTATTATTTGAGAACATACTCTATTCCACATCATAAAAGGGGAAGTTTCTAAATTTTTTGATTGCATTCCTTGCCTTCTTTTCCAAGAATGGATTAATTAGGACATTTTAATGTTTTTTTTTTTTTTTTTTGCATACAACGAAGTGAATTCCTTCTTGTCAGGGTATTGTCAAACTCATAACTAAATTGTTTACTAACCACAAAAGCCAACATTCAGGTAGTTACAAATAAACTATGTACATGCATGTGATCTCACTTATATTTAGTGAGATGAATATTTCAAAGAAACATTTGGTTATAATAATATGAATACATCTCGAGATGAAAGATTTAAATGGTTTTGAATAATAATTTAATATGTGCATATTTGTGTTTTTCTTCATGTACATGAAGATTATATGAAAACATCTATTCAACCGCAGAAAGAGGAGATAAGTATTATTTTCTTGAGAAGAATGACTTTTTAAAATGAAGATTTGTGAACTTTCATAAATATAAGTAATTTCTTGGAAGAATGGTTTAATATGGAGATTTATGAGCCCTTTAATTTGAAAGGGAATTTGAGAGAACTTGATTATATGAGAACATCTATTCCATTGGAGAAGAGGAAAGAAGTATTTTGTGAGAGGAGTGTATTTTTACTAAGGTAGTCCTGGAATGATAATTTCACCTGAAGGATTCAGGACTTTATCCACAAGGAGATAAGTATTTATTGGAAGAATGACTTAATATGAAGATTTGAACTTTATTCATACACAACTATATTTATTTTCAGAGTATTATCTAACTTTGAACACAAAATTAGTTACAAGAACACAATTTTTCTCTTTAAAATTTTAAGATTTTGCTGTTTGATCATGTATGTATGAGTATATATTTTGGAGTTTTGAAGTGTGGTATATATATCAGAATATTTATTGTCTCATCTTTGATTTATCTTATATTTGTGTTGGTGAAATATGTTGGCATGAAGTTTAAACTTGTGAAGTAAAACGACATATATATTCATGAACAAAAGATTAATCAGTAAAACACCACATAGTACACGGAGATTTTATACCAAAAACCCTAAACCCGGGAAAACCTTTCTTATCTTCATTTTATCCCGGAGATTTCACCATTCACCATACAATATATATAATGTTTTGGAAATTATGTTAAACAGATGCACCAAGCCCTAATCCCATGTCTAGGATTATTTAGAAGTCTTTAAAAATGGCAAAAGCAGCCCAAAAAATAATTTGAGGGTCTTTGCCCGAGGCATACCAATGGGGAAACATACACCTTGGGGGTTTAAAGAAGGGAAGCTTCCAGCACTTCGATAGAAGACTACTGCAGGGATCGTCAAACTTTAATTGTGAATCAATTGTACACACATGAAAATAATATAACACATACCCAACATTCTCACTTGTTGTTTTAACATCCAGGGGTTCACATGATTATATATAGTCAACAATCCTGGGCATCAATACCCATTGTTACTCTACACGAGGGGAAATTTTTACATTATACAGCATAATTTGTCAATGAATTTCATATCTTGCTAAGTGTAACCTTTCTAGCAACACACACTTCTTTTCCTCAATAATGTCTCTCACAAAGTGATGCTTGAACATCAATGCAGATTTTCAAATGATAGAGATGGGTTATTGCCTAGAACTTAACTCTGGGCATGCAAATCTAATCTCCTTGCTTGTTGTACTAACCCAATGCCCGAACACACTCTTTGTATCTGCTTTACTTGCATGGGTAGGCACATATGTATTCCTTTGTAGTTGAGAATACTTTTTTCTAACCTATCTTTGCTCATCAGCTGATTTCTCCTCCGACTAGGTTAAACACATACCACTTGTAGATCTTATGTGATCCATATCTCCCGACCTAGTGCATCAACAAAGCATGTATGTCCACCACTTTGTCCAATCACGGTTCCTTGGTGGCACAATCCATAACTAGTAGTGCCACGAAGATACCTGAAGACCCTCTTCTTGTTGTTCATCTCCTTGGTTTTGACATAGCAAAATACTTGCATGTACGATGTCCGATCTATTGAGACCATTGCATACAATGACAAACCTGTGGCATCTGAGAACATGGGACATGTCCTCTTCTTCTTCATGTCTTGGGATGTTGATCTCTGGGCAACTTTACACCTTAATAGGTTTACTTCCATGCATATTAAACCTCTACAATATAAGTCTCAACATATTTTCTCGATTCAGCAGTTGTTACCTTTTTACCTGATCTGAAATCTCCATTCCAAAATGAAGTTATCTTAACTCTTGAGATCCCTTCATGTGCTCGGTGCGATGCGGAGGATAACTTGATTTCACCTCCTTGATAACATCATGTTATTTACTAACATGTAAATGGCACAACCTACATAAATGAAGTGATTGTAGCACAGCAAAATATACATGAGTGATCAACCACTTCTTACAAATTTAATCAAGGATATGCATTGCCAAACTTTTGTACCACATCCTAGGTGATTGCATGAGACCATATAGTGACTTCTTTTGTAGATGCAAGCCAGCTCTTTCTTTCCCTTCTTTCCTAGAAGCCTTGGATACTTCATGTAGATTTTTTTCTTCAGGATCCCCATGAAGGAATGTTGTCTTCACATCCATCTATTCCACTTCAAGATCAAGAAACAACCCATTAGATAAAATAAATCCTAATATAATTTAATAGCAACAAGAGAAAAAAATATCACCAAAGTGAATTTTCTACCCAGGAATAACCTTTGCTACTAACTGACTTTGCATTTCTCCACTTTACCTTGTGCATTAAACTTCTTCTTGAACAACCATTTGCTACCAACATATTTTCTTCTGGTAGCAGCTCAACTATATCCCATGCCTCATTCTTATCAAGGCATCCATTTCTTCAACCATGGCCTTCTTCGGATGTTTATCCTCTGAATACCTTTGCTTCCCTGACGGTTCGGGATAATCATCGGTAATAGACAAAGTGGAACATCATCGAGGGTGGACTATACCTTTGTGGTTCCCTTCTATCTAATCTCCTTGTCGTTCAAGGGAGTTCTTCATCTCTTTGCTTCCTCTTCTGGACGTTGGGATTGCATCCAACAATCTGATTCTCGGGTTTGTCTTGCGTTGGTAGAATTCACATTTGGAAACACATATTTTACCTCTCCCAGAAAACAACATCTCGACTTTAAACATTTTTCTTGGTTTCTGGTTCCAAAGATTATAACCTTTCACACCATCTTTATAACCATTAAGGATACACTTTTCGACCTTTTATTGACTTGCTCTTATTTTTCGTTTACTTGGAACATGTAAGAATCACAACCAAACATTCTAATATTTTGAAGAGAGGGTTTATTTCCAATACATACCTCATGTGGATTTTTTATCATCCAACACACTGATGAAGGTGATCGATTTACGGACAACATGTTTTCTACATGAAATTCACATTCTTCGGGACTACTAGGCATGCTCCTTGATTTTTCCATCAATGTCACATTCATCAACTTGCAACTCCATTTAAGGTGGGGAGTGTATGGAGTAGTCTTCTTCCTTTCTATACCACACTTCTTATAGAATTCTTGAATTCATTTTTCTTGAAATTATACATTATACGTTTACCAATACCTTTATTTTCTTCTATAACATGCAGTTTACTACTTGAGCCTTAAAAATATTTAAATTTATCAAATACCTGCTCTGTTTCTTTCCTAGAAATTAAATCCGTAATGTTCAAGAATCAACTATAGATGAAACATAATACACAAATTTAACTAGGGATGGAATAGAACGGTCCAAACACATCATTGTGTATCCAACTCTAAGATCCCCTTTGTTATTGTAGCACAGGATAGAATGTTACTAGATTTTGTTTACCATATACGAAATGTTCATAGAAATCAAATTCTAGAGTGCAATTAGACCTTCCTTCAACCATACCTTTTCCTACGATAAGTGTTTGAAATTATACCTTCAATATGACCAGGTCTTTGTTGCTACAACATGGTCTTCTTTTAGGGACAATATTGGTCTTGTCTCCTTGTTTCTCTCTTTTCGGGGACAATAAAGCGGTACCCATTAGTATAAGTGATTATCAACTGACCTTGAGGAGTTCCACAACGAACTCCCTCATCAACACCATTTCTCCTCGTACCATCTTGTAGGTTTCCTTTTCAAATGCAACATGTATACATGCATCACTAATCTTACTTATGGATATCATTTTTTTGGCAAGAGATCGAATGCGCAAAACCATAGGGATATTTCTAATCCTTTCATCTTTTAGAAACAACTTAACCCTTCCATGCCGAGTCATCTCTTAGGAATACATCACCATCATATTTTTTCATATTTAGAGAACCACTCCCTGTTAGGATTCATATGGTATGATGCATTTGATTTGATCAACCATACATCGTGGTATTCATGTGTACTTGTAGATTTTATGTAAACATCACCTCCTTCTTGATGGAAATTTTAGGTCTCTTTGGAAGAGAGGTACTATCAGATCCCTTTGTTTTCCAGCATGCTTAGGCTTTTACGTCTTTCTTATAATTCCGTTTTTTACCACACTTCCAACATTTCCTCGAAGATTTTCCCGGAGACTTAGATATACCTATATTTAGGTCTCCCCCCCAAAGGATTACCAAGATTCCTTTCTTGGGTACAACCTCTTACAAATCGTCATTCGTGCTATGACTATCCATGATTTTCCGCCTCATATCTTCATATAACAAGGATGAAACTAAATACTCTTACTTCATTGTAGATTGAGTGGTGCTACCAATTACTACAACCATATTATCCCAAAGTCTGGAAAAGAACATAACAAGTAATACACCCATCTTTGCCTTGATCGTAATATTATTAGAGACAAGTTGACTTACCCGGTATTAAAGAAATTGATGTTACCAGTCTTTATGCCCATCTGAGATGATACATCTTCTTTTGAAGAAACAACGTTTGCGGGGACTTTGATTGATACAAAATACCTAACTTATCCCATAGTTTTGCTTGACTATAGATTCTCCTAAGACATTCAGTAACACTGAATCTACTAGGTAGAGTAGAATAATACTCCTTGCTCTTCGTAACTACTACAATCTTCCTTGACATACCGGTAGGTGAATTACTAGTAGTTTTTGTACTAGTAGGTTGTGTACTATTAGTTTTTGTAATAGTAGGTTGTGTACTAGTTGTCTGTGTGCCAGTAGGCTGTGTAACAGGATATACAATGATCCATTGTTATTTGTTTACAAGAAGTTCCTCCATCTTGATTTTCTATAGCTCAAAGTTTTTACTGTTTAACTTATTTATATTGATTCTATAAGAGCTCTCCATTCCTCTTTCCACGCTCAGATAACAACGCAAAAGCTCCCACTAAACCTAGGTTTAACAAATACCCAAGATAAACTTGATCTAAAAAGACTGAGCCAAATCCTCAACAAAAAAAAGGTGTCCCTCTAAAGAAAAAAACGATCTCTGATACCACATGTAAGTTTTAAGCCTGTGAATTAAAGCAATGCATATGGATTCTTAAAGCAAAATGAAATTAATCAATGGCTCATACCATGATACACGATTTACTCAGGAAACCCTCAGGTAAAACTTTCTTATAACAATATAATCCAATTTCCACTTTTATTCTACATACAATATATACAATTTTTTTTGGAAATTATTTGGTAGATATGAAACCCTAATCCATGTCAAGGTTAATTTGAAAAGCCTAAAATAGAAAAAAGCGCCAAAAATATGTTGGGCGTTTAGCGGCCTTCTGTAACAAGAGGAACATACCTACCCTCAGTGGGATGAGGCTTGGAGCACACATGACACAAACAACACTACTACAAGGGATCATCAAACACAATTGCCAAATTTGACACACCCCACCCCACACACACATGCAAATAATATAACACATACCAGCGTTTATGATGGTGAAATATGTGTTTATTCATTATCAAATAGTTAAATAACTTATAATTTAAATTTTTATGATGGTGGAAGGATAATTTATTTTTTATGGTCAGCTTATAATTTTGAATTTTTATGATTTATAATTTGTTATTTATGATCAGTGAAGGATAATTTATGTTTGTGGTAAACTTATAATTTTTGAATTTTATGATTTTATAATTTCAATTTTTATTCATTGAAGGATAATTTATGTTTATAGTCCGCCTGTGGGTAATTTCAATTTTATGGTTATGATGGTGAAGGCAGCGCATAATAGCCCGAGGGGTTGCCTCCCGGCTTCCCCACCGTCACCCTCACATACCTCCTTTGATCCTTAGTGGCTTCAGGTAGGAGGTGCCTCGAGAGCACTCCTTTGCTCAGTGTCCTCCTTGCCCCGAAAACCATCCCGCAGGTTGGTGTTTGTGAGCAACTATGGAGGAAGAAACTCCCCTAGCGGGAAGTTGGAGATACATTTAACAGCCCGAGAAATAGAAAAATAGGACTCACCTGATATCCTGACCGACTCTTAGATGAGCACCACTGGTAAGTTTTGAAGTAGGATGACCAGCTACACATTCAACGCATCCTTGGCCAGAGAATGGATATCCTTTTCGATGCTTTGGCAGATGCTCCAACGTGGAATCGTTGCCCAACTTGCGGCCAGAAGTTCGCCCCTGCCTACATCCATGGCAACCCGAGCTCACACAGGAAATAACACCTCCAGATTTTTTTGTTTGCTCTCCTGGTTTTGTCACCTCTGAAAAGATGGGAATAATCTCTGCCTCAGGACGCAAACTAGATGGTCATGGTGACCAATTTATGATCAATGTTTTGTTCATGCGTTTGTTGGTGTGGCTACATTCTGACTCTAAGATTTTGTTGAAATCCACCTATTCTGGTTTCCTTACACAATGAGAAAAGGTCAAACAATGTGTTGAACAGTGGAATGTAAAGCCAGGAATATAGCATTTGAAAGGTTAGTTTGTGAACATGTTTGGAATGAATGGGCATTCATTTTATTTATAAACATCATTGTACTATGTGAAGTAGAGATAATTATGTATATAGTGGAAGTGATTGTGGTGGAGTAGACACAGGTGATTTATCAAATTACTCAGAACTAACCTTAATTTAAATTTGTTTGATTTGTGCTGTCCTTGAGTAGAAATTTCCACACCTTTATCTGGGTGTTGGTTAATAGTCGTCTGAGATATGGGGTATTTAATCAATTATAGTCCCTAGCTTCATTTGAATTTTGTTTGATTTGGAAATATGGTTGAAAATAGTCATCAAATTTTATATTTTCCCACTTTGGATCCCCTTACCTCAAATGACACTCAGAGATGAGGGTTGAGGATTAGAGGGTTGCTCAAGTTAGGTTTGCAACTTCTGGTGCCTCTGTGCAATAATATTCAGAATGAAAAAAACAAAACAATATTGTGTATTAAAAATATATGAGAGATTCTTATGAGGTGGCTTTCAAGAAGTCTAAGTCCATGGTGGTGTGAAGAAATTGACCAGTGAACTACGGTAAAACCATTTTTCATTGGAATATGGGTTTTATTCAGGCTCCATTTCAAGTGATATTGTTGACTTTACGGCAATTCTGGAGGTGTATATTTAAGCATATTGATCATTGCATCAATCTAGGCCCTTCCTTTATTTTGATAGGGTGTAGACTTTTATCAATCCAAAATTTAGTAAAAGCTATGAACTCAAAATTGAAAATTCACAATGAAATGGCAATCTGGATCTAAGCTGAGATTTATGCATGTCCTTGGTTTCTTTATTGAAAAAGAATATAAGTAAGGTTAGGTAGTGTTAGGTCACAAAATCAAATTCTTTATCAATACAGTAGTGTTAGAGTTCAATAAGTAGATGTTGGTAGTGTAGTATTTAGTCATGGTGTTAGGTTATTTTTTTTATTTTTGTTATGGGGTCACAAAAAAATCAATTCTTTTCTAGTAAGTAGCAGCTCTGGTTTGCTAATTCTACATTAGTAGAAAACTATGTTTAGTAATGGCCAGGTATAAGTAGTGTTAGGTTCATCTTATACATTTTCAAGTATCTCATGTTTCAGGTACATTTTCAATTTGCTTCAAGATATTGAGATCTGATACAAATTTAACAATTTAATATAATATAAACAATTTTTGGAATAAAATTTACAATTCATAAATTGGTATTTTTAAGATGTCTTTGTTTTTAATTAGGATGTTAATCATGCATTACTGGATTGGCGGTAAGGATGCCGATAGTACTTTTAAGATGTGTTTTGGTTTTAAGCCATTGGTCATATAATGACATGGAAATGGGTCCTGATGCGATACAGGTTATCCTCTTGTATGAAAAGCATTAAACAATCTTGCAAATAATGAACAAATACTATATACCAAGTAAATTGGTTACATGCACAAGGGACTGTATTATCCCGATCACTTGGATGATTTTAGTAGGGATTAAAAGTATAATCATCCAAAATTATAGGCCAAATTTTAAGAGTTCCACGATATAATCTATGGGTTCTTCCACAGTAATTGTAAATAAGGCAGTAAACTTTATATTCATCAAAAAATATAAACATCTTAATTGAATGGACCATGAAGGTAAACAGGAAATGATTCTAGAATCCTAGATATTTATAAATATGTGTACTTTCAATGCAAAGTATAAAATTTTGGAATGTACATATCACTTGTTTTTCGTAATGGTATGCCATCTTCAATTATTAAGTTCATGATTGGCTTTGGACATTTCCATTTTCTAAATTTTGTTTTCTTGATTGAATACAATACAGCATCGTCTTTATGCCAAATGACTATATTAATAACTTATGACATCAAGCTGGTAGTCTTGAAAGTGAACATGAGTATCCGGTTTGTTGGGTTTCTTGAAAAATATCCTTTCAATCACGATGGATCCTCTTTCATATATAAAACCGTTATCATCAAAGTCTTCTAATAACATCATCTTTTGTCCTGTGCATCACATCAAATAATAATTCACTTTTTCAATGTTGTCTAAAGGTGAAACCACAACAAATACATATCCTGCAAATAATTTGATATGTTGGACAACAAGTTGTTCATATTTAGATTATCACACACAAGTACATCTACAATTTATTTAAAAATTTAAACATAAAAATTACCTTCTCCTAACAAGATCAAAAATTCTTTTGCCATCAACTGACACTATAGTTCATTTGATTCCGGCTCTCAGAGCTTGCAATTAGCATTTTCCCTTTATATTATGTTGGTATGTCTCCAAGATTTAATATATTCCTTTCGTTTTTGCAAATCTCATGGATTACGTGTCCTATGGCTTGAACAAAAACAAGATTCTTTTATTCTATCAAATGCAAACACATTTTGATACTTACGTTTTGTTTTAACTAAATGCATTTTTCATGTCCCATGTGTTGTACCGGCTTCATATGGGATTGATCTACTTACATCTTGGATTCCAACATACCAAAACAACCCGCACAAGACAATAACTTGTTAAATTGAAATCTATCAAGAAAATGATGGAAGATCATATAAATTTGAACAAGTGAATAAAAATATCCTGTGTACATGTGTAACATGTATATAAGCAAACAACTTACAGGGTTTAGGGATTTAATGTTCACAACCCCTCGACCTAACCTCTTTAACCTCCTCTGTACATGAAATGTTTGAGGCGCTACTACTCGGTGACTCACGAACCACCACAACAAAATGGAGCGCAGAGAAGGGGGTGAAAGCCCCCCTCTTACCATAACGTCGCAACGAATGACCTGGAAAATGCTAGAGTGCATCATCCATCCTTTGAGCCACCTCTGCACATTGAGAACAATACCTACAAGAAGAATATGGATGAAGATTCCTCGCATCCAAAAGAAGATTGGGTCTGGATACCTAGAAAATGTGTCCCTGGCTTGGGTGTACTAGGTATGTTATCAAAACTCACTTCGAGACAGGAGCACCACCGGAGTTTATGAGGACAGCCTCATAGGAAGAATTCCCCTTAGAAAAGGATTCTTTCGTTGGATCAAGGCATGGTGGAACCCAAAGGGAGACTATGAGCTTCAACCACGCTCTAAAGGTTTCTTTACAATAATATTCTACAACATGGAGGACAAGGACAAGATCTTTGAAAGAGGACCATATTTCTACAACTACGTTGGTCTCTACCTGTGGTTCTAGATGAATTTCTTACATGAAAGGAAAACCTATGCATCGGTATGGATTTGCCTCTATTCTCTACCTCAAGATTTTTGGTTAGATGAAATTTTAATGGGCTTAGGTAGCACCTTGGGTAACTATGTAAAATATTCTGAAGCTGCAAGCAGGAGAGGAAATATACTTCATATGCCTGAATATGTGTCTATATGAACATCTCCAGAGCTCTGTCAGGCACAGTTACCCTAGAATACCAAGATGAAGAATGGAAACAAACCATAGATTATGAGCATGTTCCTTTCATATTCTACAAGTGTCATGGACATGGGAACCTTTTTAGAGACTTTCCCCTCGACACCCCCCCCCCAAAAGGGAATTTTAAGAGGAAACAAAGGAAGGATTCACCAAGATCCAAAATCCCGAGAGAAACGAAGCTTAGAAGAACCCTTAACTAGCAACAGCGACAAAACAACCGAATAACAACTCTCATTTGAAGCCCTCAATGCATGCTGGGGCTGAAGGTGGAAAACCCCAAAATGCGAGGAAAGATCTCAACAACAAAGGGAAGATCATGTCAGCCTCTAGAGACCCAGGACCCCAACAAATCAAGTAAACCCATGATTCACCCGGTATAGGAAGAGCAGGAAAGAGGAAGAAGACCACATTGATCATGGAAATGGACGACAGAGACCTAGCAGTGATAGATAGGCACATAAGAGGCCTCAATGAAGGATCTCCAAACCTTACGGAGGACCAAATTAGGAAGTTCACCAAGGTGAGCTACGGATTCATCAGCGGGGCCTCCTGGGTTGGGGATCAACATGAATAAACCTAGATCGAAGATAGCCAAAGAAAACAAATGACGAAAATTGGCTCGACAGGCTGTTGGGCTCTAAAGATGTCCTAAAACAACCCTAGTTATCAGCCATGGTGGCTGGCTGGAACACTGTCACCCTCGTGAGTTCTTTGCTTCCATTTTCAATACCCGACCTCCAGAGATGCAACACACGGCGAGGAACAACTGTCGTGAGGAGCGACAATTGTTCTATTCAAAGGAACAACCGCAGGCGCAAAGGAACAACAATTAGAACAAAAGGAACAATAGTCGTTACATTGGGCCAAACTAATGTTGAATTAATTGCATTGTGGTATTTACCCAACTATCTAATTTGTCCACCCGGGGTTCATAAACTGACAAAGAACACACAAAGTATATTCAAGATTAGGCGGGACTAATCTAATCTCTAATGTTTAAGCTACGGCAATTTGGAATCGACAATCTAACACCGCGATAAAATAAATCATTAATCTAACTGGGCAGGATTGAATTAATCTGGTTATTGTGTTAAGTATGAAATTAATCTAGGAATGAGAAATTAGCGATGAAGCAGATTAATCTAGAAATGGAGAACTACATGGGAAAAGCAAAATTACAACATAGAAGGTTAATAGCACATATATGTGAGCTCATGACTGAGCAATCTTCTATTACACCAGCCAAATCAATGTTCATAAAAGAATAATGAAAGAACGAAAACCAAAACCATGAATCAAGCTAAGAATCCCTTTCTCTTTTGAATCTATTGACTACCATTAATGACTACTCTAATTCTCTGCTTACAGGCAAATATCATGAAGAGAGCACTCTCTTTTATGCATGAGAGCGAAGGCGATAGCGATCTTAATTCTTCAGATCCGCTTTCTCTATTTCTTCCCATTATTACAAATATATAATCCCTTTGAAATCCTCCACTTTTATATCATATATCTTAGATATAAGATAATTCAACCAAATCTCCATGATCTTCTCCTTGGAATGGAGCAGTTTATCCTCCTCAAATAGTGATGGTGGAGACTATTAAGTCTTTAGTTAATCCTTCACATAATTCCTACACATTACAAAGCTCACATATTTGAGATATATGTATGAAACATGTAATTTCCTTGTTCACATATTTGAGATATATATGAAAACATGTCAATTTTCTAACATTTAATCACAAATTCCTTTTAAATACTAAAATGAATAAAGTGGAGAACAATAAGGTGAAACCCAAGTATATTTATGGAAATGATATCGTGAAAGGTTAATAGGGCGATGAAATGTGGAGAATGATGAAGGGAAAGGTGGATGAGAATAGGACATTTCTGAGCCCAAACACCAGCTAATAAAGGAGGTGGGAAACTATATGAGCAACTCGGGACATATTCACAAGTTCTCAGAGAGCTCCTTCTCACACCCACCAAATTGTTAACTATGAATATCCCCACCTGGAATATCAAAGGCCTAAATGGAATATCCAAGCAAAGGATCCTTCTAAATTGCATCAAAACAGAAGACCCTGATATATTCCTGATGCAAGAGACAAAATGTGCAGGGAAAACTGCAGAAGATATCATAAAATGATGTTGGCGTAGCTGCGAATCCTATCAAACAGACTCAAAAGGGGCTTTAGGAGGCCTGGCCATCTTATGGAATCCTTCTACAGTCATCCTTGATCAAGTCTTCTCCACTCCAAGTACCATCACAACACACTACAGGGCCATAGGTTCAGACAAGGTGGGAATGATCACAAATGCCTATGGACCACATAACAGCCAAGACAAATACCTCTTTCTTCAGAGCCTGACTTACCTAGGTTCTTTAGCAGAAGGAAAGCGATGGATAATAGGGGGCGACTTCAACATGATTCTCATGCTAGAGGAGNGAGGGGGGGGGGGAATTGCCTGGAGAAGGATAGTGCAAAATTATAGGAACTCATAGAGAACCTCAGACTTGTAGATATTGAGAATGGAAATGTCACCTACACCTAGACCAACACAATATCAGGTCACCAACAAATAGCATGCAGGCTTGATTGCTTCCTCATGTCAAAAACTCTCCATTTGGAAGGCCCCCTAGTATATTTCAACATCCTCCCGAAAGGAGGCTCGGACCACTGGCCGGTTCAGCTCTGGGTTGACACTATTGCCACCTCCAAGCTTAAACCCTTTAGATTTGGAAAATTTTGGCTTTCCCATCTAGATTTTCAGGAGCTATCCCGTCACTAGTGGAGCACTACGGAAACACAGAGGGGTACAAAAATGTATTTCTTCCAACAAAAACTCAAATATTTTAAACAACAGTTTCACAAATGGAACAAAGAATTATTTGGGAACATTTTCTAGGAAAGGAAAATGCTGGAACAAAAACTAGAGAACCTTCAGGGACAAATCATTCACGAAGGATACACAATCACTCAGCAACAGGAGGAGAATGAACTCAAAAGGAAACTAGAAGAAAGACACAAGCAAGAAGAAATCCTGTGGAGACAAAAATCTTGGGTTCAATGGATCAATGAGGGAGAGAAAAACACCAAATCCTTCCACCATTCCATGATCCAAAGACGCCTCATCAATCGTATCACAAATATGGATGACTCACAAAGAAACACCCTGTTAACTCATCAGGAAATAACGCATGAGCTGTCAGGATTCTACAAGGATCTCCTCTTAGAACCCAATGTGGACCGCACCCCAACAATAGAGCGGGTGACCCAAAATATCCCAACTATAATTACCCAGGAACAAAATGAGTCTCTCATTACACCAATAACGCAAGCATAATTGGATCAGGATATTCAGGAGTTATCAATAGGAAAGGCTCCAGGCCCAAATGGTTTCACAACAAAATTCTTCCACTCCTGTTGGCCTATGTTAAGGGAGGAAGTGTGGCAGCTGGTGGAGGAATCACACAACTCAGGAAAATTTCTTCCAACACTAAATGACACTTTCCTCACCCTAATACCCAAAGAAGAAAGGGTCACAAATTTGAAGAACTTCAAACCCATAGCTCTTTGCAATGTGATCTACAAAATCATTTCCAAGGTCATAGCTCTAAGACTCAAGCCAATTCTCCCCTTCATCATCTCCAAGGAGAAATCATGATATGTTGAAGCAAGGCAAATC
>SNQJ01S0207491.1:10633-24596 GCA_010110895.2 Picea sitchensis
TTCTAGAGAAACCAGGGAGTTGGAGCTTCCTTCTAGTTGACGCTAGAGAAACTAGGGAGTTGGAGCTTCCTTCTAGTTGATGCTAGAGAAACCAAGGAGTTGGTGCTTCCTTCTAGTGGGAGCTAGAGAAAAACAAAGAGTTGGTGCTCTCAGCAAGTTGCAACTTTCAAAACAGAGGTTGTAGCCTCAGAATGAGTTGGTGCTCAAATGTATGATAATGTAAAGAATGTAAATAATACTTATCATATAAAGAAGAAGAGGTTTTTACCCTGTATGGGTTTCCTTGGGAAATTTCTATCTCTGTGTTTCTCATATATGTGACTGATGCTGAATGCGCCATTGTTCATTTCCTTGCATTATCGTGATCATCATTGAGTGCCTTGTAAATATTTTTAAAAGGGAGCATAATTGTTTAAGCACGGTGACAACTGATTCACACCCCCCCCCTCTCAGTTGTCCAACACTTTCTAGGATCCCCCTCTCACACAGGGGTTACGCATGAGGTCTCATTCAGGTGAGTTACAGAGATTATCCCTCTGTGGTTCAACTGTTTGTAGTGGGTTGATCGTATATTGGGGGTCACTTGAAGGTATACCCACGATTATGTGTGGGAGCCTCTCGAGTTGATTTCAGACTTGTTATCTTGCCCATACGTTCGGATCGAACTGTCGACTATACCTGCCCAGGGGTTGACTGCGAGTTGGTGTCCTTAGTTGCCATAATCCTTAGGTACTTACATGAGGTGACAGTGAAGGGAAGTCTCACTGTACCTGGGACATACATTGTTAAACTCACTCGGGCTCCTTTGAGGGTAAATCCACAATAACTGTGTGGAAGCTTGCACCAAGGTGAAAGTACGTTAAGCAGGTTTCCATTGTAACTATTCCACCATATCCTAACCCCTTCTTGACTTGATCACGCGACGTTGGATTTCATCACCAACTAGTATGATCATTGAGAGAAGTTTTGTTTGCTTGGTTTTGATTCCTAGATTTTATTAGCGTATGTTGTTTCTTTTTGTTAGTTGGCCCTAGATTTTCAGCGTGTACTGTTATTATCCAAAATTGAGCCTATAGATGATAAAGGTCTTGGTCGATCGCGTAGGATGCAAGGGATACCTATGAAAGGCTACCAACCCTTACCTCCTAACCCTTCAAAAGACAACTACCGTGGAGAGGTAGAAAATCAATCTGACGCTAGGAGTGTTGTTGCTCCTCTGTTAGACAATTCAGAAGGTGCTTTGGTTACGGTTGAGAATCCCACTCCTCGCACTACATCTGTGTCGATAACCCCTCTCGAACCACTTTTGCTTCATTTAGACTCCCTTGGGAACGTCATAGACGAAGAGGTCCCACAGTTACCCGAGAGGGATTTTACCGAAACATATATGGGATCCACAAAACCAACCTTTAGTGATGAGTATAGGACTCATGTTCATCCTACCACTGCAATAGATACAAATCCCACACCTACTCATTATGTATGGAGGACTTCATCAGGATGCGATCTCTATGAGCATTTTGAATCCTTTCAACAACCCTTTAATCGTCACGCCCCTCTTGTTGAAAGTGGGCCATCTGGTCAAACGATGAATCACCCCATCGATCAGGTCATTAACCCTACTATTGCATTAGCACAATTCTTTCCTAATGTTGGACTCATCACCTCTACTCATTCCCAAGGCACTTCGATCCCTACCCCCACTTTTACAAACTTTCACTCTACAGCTCCACATGCAGACCCTTGCCAACCAAATACAACTGATTGGAGGGAAACCACCTTCTTGTGGACCTGTCCCTCCTAGAATACCACCATCCTATGGTGGGCCTACCCCTCCCGGGGGACAACCCCCTTTTCATGTTCTTCCCGGAGGGCAACCTCCCTTTGCCAGTCATACCCCGGTCGTTAATCCATCACTGGCAAGGGGGAAACCTTCGCCTACTGGAAACCCTTCACAATCCTAGGGAGCATCTTCTGGAGGCACATTTACCCAACCCCATGTTGGGGGGCATTCATATCATAATCCACAAGGAGGAGTATCAAATCCTATTTCTTCCAGACCGTCTTATGGAAAACCTTATTCGGGTGACATTCCAAACACCACCTGGAGTCCTCAAGGACAACAACCTTATCCTCCCCATGGGTCCCTTGTGTATCCTCCTCCAAGATCTACTCCTTACCCTCCTCAAGGGCACAATGTTCATCCTCTTTCTGGGCAAGCAAATCACCCGACTTATAATGCTTAGAACCCACCGGGTTATGCAAATGCTTCTCAGCCATCATCGAATCTTGTTTATCATGGTTAGCAACAACTGTATGTAGGAGGACCTACTGGTTACAACTATTCACCTAACCTAGTTTATGGTCCTACTGGTGTTCCTATTCCACACCAGTATTATCCGCAAATTAACCGAAAAATACCTTTCCTTGCGACTCTGGATCTCCCAGACTTGTCTCGGTTAACCAATGATCCTATTTTTCATTCACCGGTTTGGTCAGTTATTCCAGCTAACTTCCTTTCGATATTCCAAAATTTGACATAAAATATGGAGAAGATCTAAATAACCATGTGATGACTTTCCATTTGTGGTGTTCATCAAAGTCCCTCATGGATGATTCTATACGTTTGCGTCTTTTCCAGCAAACACTTACGGGCTCAGCAACAAAGTGGTATATTGAACTACCATGTGCTTCCTTTCATGATTTCAACTCCCTTTCCATGTATTTCCTCACGCACTTTCAACTACCTATTTTCTACGAGACGAGTACTGAACTCTTAACCTCCCTTCGTCAAACTGACTCTGTACATATCTCTGACCATATTCATGAGTGGAGATGACGATGAAGGATGATCAAAGTAATCATTCCTGACACATTATTGGCAGAGTGGTTTACTAAATCACTTTTACCCTCGATCACTTGCGATGTCGCTATGGGTGGCGCGGTCACCAAGGAAGAAACCATCTCTTTGGCTCAGTACTTAGATTTGGTTTATTCAGAATCTGGTACTTTGTATGATTTTCTTCCAAATGCTGCTCGAGCTAATACCGATCCATCCAAGCCGTCATCCTCATCTCATGCGGACAGTGTTATCGGTTCTGTCAAAACTCAATATACTTCCCAATCGACCACACTCTCCTCTACCTCCCCACAAACTCAGATCTCTGAGGTGAATGCAATTCAATATGCTCGTTCACAACAATTCGGAGGTAAGAAGAAGACAAAAAATAAATCAAAAAATACTAATAACAATGAACAACCAAAAAATCAAGCTTTAACACCTGCTACCGAAAAGCAACCACAACGGAAACTAAAATTCTTGTGTATCATTTGTGGTGATGATCACTACACTCGAGACTATCCACATCACAATGAAGTGGCCAAAATTTTCCAGGGAAATTCACAACCCGTTGTGCTTACTCAGCCTTTTCCACAGCAACAATCCATGGTTGCTCAAACCCTCTCTCCTAGGGGTAATTCTAGCCATCCTCATGATGAGGCCTCGACGAGTACACATATTTATATGTTTAATGGGATTAATTTGACCACTCTCTCTAAGACATACGACACACCAGGTAACCCTGACAAAGGAAAAGTCACTAACGATATCGGTACTTTACTGGATCCATCACCATCTTCCGTTAGTCCTCCGTCTGGACCACTTTAGATTGAAAAACCTATGTTTGACACTATCTTACGCCCTCCTAAGAGCACTATCTATAAATCTACCTTTAATCCTAGTTCACGTGCCGCCCAGAACTACAACATTGTTGAATATTTGGCTCAAGCACCGTGTGGTATGTCTACATTAGAAGTTCTACAGCACTACCCCAATCAACGTAGAATGCTCTTGGCCGCTATTGGCATTGTTGATCCTAAGTCGTCCAACCATATCATGTTTAACCTGGACAATTATGCATCTCAACTCTCCCACCAACTTGCTTTCCAAGTTGATGTTGTTGTTCACAATCAACAAATCCACCGAACTATTCTGGATGAGGGAGCCTCACCTTGTGTCATGTCTTTAGCATGTTGGAAAGGTTTAAAATCACCTGCACTTAAAAAATCCCCAACGATGTTACGTGCCTTCAATGGGAGAGTTTTTAATCTCCATGGGATTTTACAGTCCCTGCCCATCCAATTGGGTGGAAAAACTGTCACTGTTGATGTCGAGGTGGTCGATGCTCCCCTCGATTACAACTTGTTACTTGGAAGAAGTTGGTTTTATGCTATGAATATTGTTGCCTCGTCGGTCTTTCGATGTGTACAATTTCCTCATCAGGGCAAAATTGTCACTGTTGATCAGTTGGACTTTTGTACAACCGATGCTCGCACTCCCGCTACCAACAACATTCATTTCTTGGGAGACCACAAGATCACATATGAAAGTGTTGGTGTTGGATTTTTGAAAGATTCTAGCCTTATGGGTACCTTCCCTACACCACTTCCACTGACTACACATCATATTGCCACCGTCGATATGATTTCGACCGCGACTTATCAATATTTGGAATCATCTGACCCTTGGATTGTACCTAGTCCATTGGAATTCGATGCACTAGGTGACACCATCCCACTTAGTCCAGTTGAAACATCATATGTTTCTATCCAATCTGCTTCTTCCTCTTCATATGACCAACATCTATTGGCATCCAACAGTTATTCGATGCCATCACGGTTAAGTTCCTTGTCATTTATGTTCGACTACATTTCCCCAATTTTTCCTTCTGATGAATCTCTTATGGAAATGTTGAGCATTGATGAGCTCCTTCGGGATGATAACCATCATCGATCCTCTTTTCTTCCTCCTCGCGAAGAAATTTGGGAAGATATACACACTATCTCCCCTCCTGATGACGATTTTCCATCGTCTCCCATGCCTTCGACTTTCGATGATTTGGATCCAGTAGTTGACATGGTGATCTCTTCGGTAGGGCTATTGGAGCCTGATCTCCTTACCCCTGTCACGACCCTCGACAGGTGTTCCTTCCAGAGTGATTTTCTTCCATCCAGTGAAGATCTCTTGGAATCCATGACCGAGTTTTGTCCCTTGACATGGTGTCCTTCCAGGACATTATTTTCTTGGCAGCCATGATCAAGAAGCATCCACGAGCATAGTTTCTCTTCTCTGTAGCAATTTCGTTAAAAAATGAAACAGAGGTCATGAGCATAGTTTCTGTTCTATGTAGCAAGCTCGTTACAAAATGAAACAGAGGCCTTAAGCATAGTTTTCCTCTCTGTAGCAAGCTCATTAAAAAATGAAACAAAAATCTGGGGACTAAACATGAAGCCCTGAGCATAGTTCTTTTCCTGCGTCAAGCTCGTTAAAAAATGAAACAGTCACCTCTCTTGAACCTTCATTTCATCCACCCTTATCCTTTTTCTCCATCTAGTAGAGAAATTGGTGACAAACTCAAAGTCAGTGAATGAATTGAAGCTTGGAGGGCATGTCTCCAACCTTTGATGATCATTATGGAGTTAAACCACTAGCTTTCAAGCTGGGGGCATACCGAGCTTAGTCTATGTTATTTCTCGTGCTTGTAAATACATGAGAATGCAACCGGGTAAGATTTTATCTATTTTTCGGACTCACATGGATAAACGAAAAAGGAACCCCTTGGAGTCATCTTTGAGTTCTTTTCAGAATCTCTAAACATGAAAATATTGTTGAGTGATCTTGCTTCCTTTACCACTTGTTAAAAGGTTTGAAAGGGTGTCTTTCGAGTGATAATTTATCTCTTTCGGCCTCGCAAGACTAAAATTACGAAAAAGTACAACATTGGAATCGTCTTTAAGTTGTTTTTAGACTCTCTAACTATGAAAAACCACCAAGTTTACCTTCTCTGGACTTGTTAAAAAATCATACATTGAAGGGCCCATACGAGATCGAACCCTTACTTCTTCCAGTTCGCTAAACAAAGGAAGAGGAACTTACCGAAGGTGAGTTATATCGAGCATGTGTTACCTCCTTGAGCTCGTTAAATTAAAAAGAGGTACTCGTCTATCTGGATGGGGGAAAAATTGAAAGAAGCAAGACAAGCAGTTTTTTGAGAACACTACCAGTAGCTCTTGCGGCCTCCCTTGAACATGACACTTTGTCTTTGCACGCATTTTAATCCGTTGAACCTCTGCATCGAGCCAATCCTCTAAGTTTCTTTTACTCCTTTGGGTCACTCGATGAAAGTCACTGTATCCACTGCATTATCATGTTTTGGTCCATGTCAAGTTTCTGTTGTTGTGCCTCAGTGTTCAAGGGAAGTATCTACCTCGAGAGTCAGCCATCACAAATATCTTGTTTCAATACCCGTGTCAGTCCATGTTCACTTGATCTACCAATTACATCTCTGTGTCAGTTTCGTGTCATTGATGGGGGATATATCAAGGCCCTCCTTCGACGAGTCTATTCCTGTCGACTTCAACACATTATCCGGGAACTAGACTTAGAGACCAGTTAGTACCTTGGGACCTGCATGCCTCAATGGCAGGCCTCCTCGCGTCCGATAATGGGTTTAAATCATTGACCCCTGATTGGATGATTCCATGGATGTTCGACTTCAGCTCATTCATTTGCATTCGTTGGAATGTACTAGAGTACCTTGGGAATAATTGACATCAATGGTGATCTCCCTCACGCTTGTTAACGGTTTACATCATTGACTCGTAATCAAGTGGTTTTTGCCATGTTCGACATCAGGACATCTACTCACATGGTTAGATTCGTACTACATTGGGATTAGTACAAAGACCCTAGGTTGAGTTTTCACTCTTATGTATACTTTTCCCAAGTTGCGAAGGATTTCTTTTGAACTATGACATATATACTGTTACATAGATCCACTTTGTATTGGTTGTGGCTATGTCTTGTCATCTCGTAGATCCATTGTGTATTCTTCGTGGCTACGATCAGTTCAGGTCATAGATGTATAGATCGACATTGTATCTGCAGTGGCTATACCATTTTGTCAATATAATTATGGATCCATAGTGTATTTTATGGCGGCCATACCTAAAAAGTCTTTGTCACTCAAGCATAGGTATGCCTGCCTTGGGTTTGAAACATGTCATAATATTTGATTGATGGTTGTGTAGCTTTTTCTGGTTTCTCCACGTCCATACCCTTGCTCGAAAAAGTCTACAAAGTACTTCAGTCATCATCGTCTTCTAACTTCATACTTTGGGGGGCAATCTATTACACCTCAAAATTACTCACTTCGATAGTGTCGCAAGTGTCATCATTACAAGTATTGTAAGTGTCGCATCTTGTCTGCAAGTGTCACATCTTGACCACAAGTGTTGCAAGTGTCACAAACATCATACTTCCATCTTGCCTATGTCATGCCTCTAACAACATCATAAGGACACTTAAGACACCTCAAAGGCTAGTTTGGAAGAAGAGAAATCAATTGACAGGGAGTACAAACCTTTTTCCATTGAAAGAACCACTAAAAAATGAATTTTGGAGAGGAGTGCTCCCCTACCCACTGTCAGGGAGTGCTGGTGCTCCCTGAACCTCTTTGGGGGAGTGTTTGAGCGCCCTGTGCACCCTTTTGGGGGAGAGCTACCCTATTCTGAGCAAGTTTTGGGTTTGTTGAGGCAAATAAGGGAAGAATCCCTCTGTTATCACTCCAATAAACTCCTTAGGGTTGTAGTCTAAGGATGCTTGGTAACTCAAAATAATGTGTAGATATGCTTGGAACAATGGGGTCTTTAAAGATCATTGTAATAGACAACTCAACATACTTCTAAAGAGACAGTGCTTTCAGGAAACAATAATCAGATCAAGTAATTTGAAAGGGGGGATGAAGAACACTAATCTTGATTGCCAAATACAGTTGGGTGTAAGGCTTAATACAAGACAGAGAGAAAATCCTTCAATTCAAATCTATGAGCTCAATAAAGAGATAACAGTCTTCATAAGCTAAAATAAACTGAAATGAAGTACATAAATGGAAACATGAATATTTCTGATATTGAAAGAGAAAGGGGACTACAATTTTATTATATCAAAAGAGTCTATACAATAGCACAAAAATGTATCCCAGTTTCAACCCTTTTCTCTTAGAAAAGATAGGCATTTATAGCCTTTTACAATCAGTTTTTAAGATCCTAAAAACTTGGATCTGTATCTAAATTAGCAATTCAAATTTAACTAAGCAACTTGATAACAAAGACTTAATGACTAGACTAGCATTCGAATTGTCTTCAATCTCAAAATTTGACATCTGTATTCTTCAGCTTCTGGAATCTGTGGTGTCATGAAACATGGCAGAGGCACCTGTCTTGGCAGCTGGATCTCTTCGGTTGTTCATAGTCAATGCTTTAGGAGATCAGTTTAGCATGTGGTTCTCAAAAACTCCCACGAATCTCTGATGCAGAGTATTTTTTGATCAAGTTGTTAACCCTTTAATACTCTGGAACCTCTTTAAATCCTGTCAAAAACGACCTGCTCCATCCTTAACTTTCAAGAATGATTTTGTTGCTTTCACCAGCTAACTCGCCTTATGATTCGCTGGTTAGCTGGTGAAAGCGCTGCCTTTCACCAACTAACTGGTTGTAAAATTGCCCTGTGCGCTGGTGAAAGCTCTGCCTTAGCCCAAAATGAACTTTCACCTTCAAAACTGTGGTTCCATCAAAAAATCAATGTGGCTCTGCTTTATCCCCTTGCATGTTCACAACAACTTGAGCTAGCACTTGCAAATCTAGGTGTGACTTTTTCTTTTGCTTCAATTTTTTAATTTTCCTTTTAAGGTGCTTTGCTAACCACCATAGACTGTTATAGTCTTTGGTGATTTTCCTTTTCTTCTTCTTTTCCTTGACACTTTCACGAGCCAGCTTTTCAACTGTAGCATTTGTTTCTGCGAATTTGTCAGACAAAGTCTTGTATCTTTCCTTTATTACTCTCTCTAAGACCTCTTGCTGAACGATCACTTCTTTGAGTTGCTTGATTTTCTGTGTTTTATTCGACTTAGTGCTCTTTGATGTTTCCCCTTCCTCGGTGTGAGTAAAGGTCTCACAATTCTGTGCAAACTCAATGGAATGTTCAGGACTTTTGATGGCAGGGCTCTCATCTTCTTGCTCTGGTTCTGAGTCTGTGTATGGCAGGTTTAAGATGTTTGTTCTCCTTTCTGTAGGCTGCTCTGTAGTAGTTTCAAAATCCAATTTTTTCTTTGACCTATGAGATTTCACACCAGAGATTCTATCTTCTGGAGGTCCTGGAAGGGTTCTCCTCTTCCTCGAGCTACTTTGAGGAGTCAATTGCCTCTTTCCAACTTTCCTCTGTTCATTCATGGGATGAGTTTGAGTTTCAAAGCCCTCCCAAAAAAGGAAATATTGTCAGGTCCTTCCTTTCTGTCTGATATCCTCCAGGATTATCAATTTAATAAGGCCAAAGTGGCAAAGAGTGTTGTTGATACTTAGAGGTTCAGCTCTAATCTTTTTACAGATTTTAGTTAAGCTCTTGTGCAAGAAAAAAGGTAGATTTAGGAGAGTTTTACTTGTGAAATGGTCTAAGAGCTTGAAATGATATAACATCAGTTTGTCGTACCTGCCTTCTGAAGTTATGTAGAGTTGGATGCCCTTAAAAAAATCCTGCCACTCATCTTCTAAATGGGAAACTGGCATGCTCTTCTTCCATGCATTATGTCTGAATTCTTCCTTCAAATATGTTCTGAAATTTAGGTTCTTGGTGGCAGTCGTTTTGAACCAACTCTGGCCTGATCTTGGCAAGTTGGTCACTGCAGCGATGGCAGCTTCATCCACGATGATCTCTAAGGACCCAACACAGGCTTTATTTCCATCAAACGTTTTAGCAAACGCCTCTGCTGTTGATTGGTGACAACCATTCTGTAGCCTTTCGATATATTCCATACAACCTGCGTTTGAGAAGTGTTTTTGCACTTCTGGATGCGTCTGTAAGAAGGACAGACTGTCCAACTCTTTTCTCAGCAAAGATCCACTGCGTCTCCTTGCCATTTGCAATTCAAAACCCCAAACGATTCTACACACCAAACACTGCGATATGTTATTCGGGCCGAGGTCTTGCGCTGGTGAAAACACTCGGCTCTGTCTTTCAACATTAAAAACTTAGCATACATTTGGGGGTGATGCGTGTTGGGGAAACGATGGGACGATTTGATGTCGCCAGCCACGTAGTACTGCTCCTGCACCTGTGATGATGGATTCAAATTCACCATTTCCAACGCCATGATTGTGAAGCATGCATTACTGAAACGAGATTTGCTTTGCAATCTGATTTAGAAGTGCAAACCCGAGTCTCCATCATTATCCACTTTCACCAGCGCATCATAATGATAGCATGATGTGGGTTGAGCGTGTCATCATTTGATTTTTTAAAACGTGGATAGAACCCACGTGACCCCCGCTTTCACCAGCTAATGGCCCATGAGAAGCGCTCCTCGGCTGTTGAAAATCGTCGCTTTCACCAACTAACAACCCGTGAGAAATGCTCCTTAGCTGTTGAAAATCACCGCTTTCACCAACTAACCATCATCTTTAAAACACGCGTTAGCTTTTGAAAGCATTTTATGAAAATTGTAAAGAGAAGACCTTTATGGGTCGTCTTATTTCTAAGACAAAAACCAAAACCTAAGTCTTGCTACTAGAAAAACTCAAAACCAAATTTGAGAAAACTACCAATAGCCATGCTATCAACCACAAAATGCAACCATAGTGACAGATTCATTTTGGGAGCTAACACCCTCGATTCCCGAAGGTAGTTGGATTCAAATAGATGGTCAAAGCATGATCTTAGGGAACATCCTCAACTAAAGGAGAGGAATCCTCAAATTATCCCAAAGATCTCTCAAGTGGTTGGGCCTCTCCAAGGTTATATAAGGATGCCTTCTCATGGTGAAAAGGAGGACTAGAGATTTATACCAAACTTATGATCCTGTAAGTGGTATGAACAGAAGAAATAGAGATTGAGAATCACATCGAACTTATGATCTCATGAGTGAGATGTCATCAAAGTGATCAGTGGAGATTACTTGAGCAAAGGGGTTGGACAAGGAGAACTGGAAGAAGTTGTTGCACCTTCATTCAAAGGATTGTAAGTACTTTTACTTTTTCTCATTAATAATCAATGTTTGACCTGTTTCTTTCAAACTTATGCTTGTTCCATATGAGTTTGTCTGTAGTAGATGGATCTATATTTGAGCTAATCTCAATAGAGTAGGAAGTCAATTGTATCTTTGTTTGTCCTACAGGATCTATCAGGGAGCTCAGGACTGAAGCTCAGCTAGGCAAGGACAAACGTCACTAATAAGGTACATATCTTTCTGCTTCTCTTTCATTTATTAGCTTGATTAGATCTAAAAGGAAGTCAGTGTCCATGTTAATCACTTTTCTGTCTTGGCCTTAAGAGTCTAGAGACCAAGAGGGAATCCACTTGTCCACAGAAGGATTCACCTACAACAAGAAGTCCCTGGACAGAGGCTAATTTTAGGATGCCCCCCATTCCCTTGATATTTAGTGAGATTAATAACATTACTTGGATCTAGCAAGGGCCTTCAAAGCTCTAAGGGCCCCACCATCAGTGAAAGAACGTGAAATAGGTTCGACAACCTTCTCAATGGATTATTTTTTCCTAGCACTTCAAGTTTTCATCGGAGAATGCTCAATACCTAAACCTCTTGACCAGGCGAACTCTTTCCCAACCTCCCCGACGTATGAACTTTAACCACTGTATTCACCTTTTTCCAGCCTCCGGGACCGTTTCCAATTTACCAATATAAACTGGCAATTTGACAGAAGAAACATTACCTTGTATGAATGGGATAAGTGACTCAAGTACCATAGTAATATTTGACTCCTCGTCTTTTGGTTCTCGGTAACTAGGAAGATTAAAGGAATGTTTTGCCTCAGGTTGACTAGATCCCGGATTAGGAGAGGCCACATCTGGGGAGGAGGGCTCATGATAAGGGTTTTGGTCGGTAAGTTTGTCGACTGACAAAACCTATCGGCCTGAATGAACCATAGGTTCCAAAACCCTAATATTATTCTGGGAATTAGTTTGTGAATCAGAACCCCCAACAGAACCATCAGTATCTCCCGAAAGTCCATTCACAATTAAAGGTGGTGAGACGACACCGGCAATAACTTGCTTAAGCCAGATAGAGGATAGCACAAGCTCTCTATCCCCAAAAGTCAGAGAATTATAAAAATACGGACAAAAGGATTGAATCTTACCTAGAATCGTCGAAGAGGGCTCCCAAAAGCTTGAAACTTTTCCAACAAAACCTTCAAACCCCGTATCCATTGACACATTAGGCTGAGTATAGTAATGGTTAGATGCTTAGGCTCTGGTTAGGAGTTCAGTTAGTTAAAACTCTTTTATGTTTAGCCTATTTTCAGTTTTAGTTGTCATGGACAAATGCACTGACAATAGGCTGCCGCCTGTCCTGGTTTCCTCCGAGCAGGGCAGATGGCGGTCTACATCTTTTGGACATGGTTATCCAAGGATGCCAACTATTTTGTTTCCGCTATATTGGCCAAGGACAGATGTTTCTTTTTGTTCATGATATAATATAACAGGATCCACTCTCCTTTTTATTCATATTTATTTTTATTTTTCATTTTTCATGTCTGACATGTTCTGTGATATACATATTGCACCCAACACTTTCGTCATATACATTTTGCATCCAACAATTTTGTCATATACTTATAAAAATGTATTAGAATAAAATATATGTGACACTGTGAAC
Organism: Picea sitchensis; assembly: GCA_010110895.2. Taxonomy (NCBI): domain Eukaryota; kingdom Viridiplantae; phylum Streptophyta; class Pinopsida; order Pinales; family Pinaceae; genus Picea; species Picea sitchensis. The sequence goes on from SNQJ01S0207491.1 coordinate 23,359, forward strand.
GGGTTGGTGGACTCGCGGGTTCACATTTATAGTCATGTTTATATATCATGAGTGCGACGGACATCATGAGATTTAGTAATTTATAGAATATTATAACATTGTACCAAGATTTATAGTAATTTATATAATGCTATAACACTTTTTACTTAAATAATAGTATAAACTGTTATTTAAATTTTATTCAATATTATTTTTAATGTTTTTAAATGTAAATTTGAAATTTTGGAATTTTGTTTTTGTTTATGATAATAAAGGTGTGTACCTAGAAATTGATCATTCTTTACTCTAGAGTTAAAATGAATATACACTTGTATATATTATTAGTCCCTGCCAAAGCAGGACTATAGCAATGAGTTTGCTATTGATTTGACATTAATTTCTATTGACTTAAAAGATTTCCATAGGAAACCTACTGTTCTACATAAGAAATACAATTTTTTATTTTTTAATCTATAAAATAACTTATTTTTTAAAACTCTCATTGGTTGAAAAGTTTGAGGCCTTATTGTAACCTTCACGTGGTTCAAGAATTTAAATTAATTGCTCAATCCACCTGGCCATGCAGAAAATCTTAAAAAAACCAACAAACTTGATTTTACATAAAAACTCAAAATGAACCTGGAAATTTGGGCTAAAAAATACACACGAGCGAAACATGAACGAGCCCAAAGATCAAGATTTGGTCTGTATATACCCCAAGTAGGACTTCATCCCAATGCCCTCTAATTCTCGGCTACTTCGGTCGACCCAGTGGTTCTCTCCCTCTCGGATAAAATCACACCGTTGATCTTCATTCGGCCTTCGCTATGTTCCTCCATCGCATTTACTCGCTTGGTTGAAATTTAGAAACTTATCCCTTTGTTGCTCCGCATCATGGGTGAAACGTTGGCGTTATAATGGACCGTAATAAATTCTGCTTTACCGTCCGCTAGGTCAAAATAATTGTAATTATTGGTTAAGATGGATGGGGGTTAAATTTTATCTGTGGGCTAGCCACTCTTCACGTTGGATCACCCAGGTTTAATTATAATATTTTATATAGTATATAAAGTATTAAATATAACGAATATTAATATGACTAATAGATTACAATCATAATAATATATAGTAATATTAATAATCAATTATATTTTAATGAAAAATTTAATAATAATAATTAATTTTACTAATGAATATTAATATTAATATTATATTATAATGATATTAAATATAGTTATAATAATAATCAATAATAATTA
>SNQJ01S0207494.1:0-10136 GCA_010110895.2 Picea sitchensis
ACACATACATATGGCGTAACATTTTTTATATGCACAGATATTATCAAATAGAAGAAGCTGTAATAAATGCAGAATATTGAACATGAACATGGCGTCAACACCTGAGTTGCCTTGTTGAAATAGAGTCATTAATTCATTCTATTTACGGGACCTTGAAGAATGAAAGCAAGACGAGTGCTCCCATTTCTTTCTTTAGTATAGGGCAGGCACCACATAAGTATGGCCTATCACAAATTATCGTTCCATGTAAAATGTAAGGAGCGAATAAAGTAGCCTTTATTTAAATCAAAGTGTTGGGCAACAGAAAGAAAAGCTTGTCATGCATGTTTAACCACACACACAAAAAAAATACAAAATAAAATAAGAAACAATATCAGACATTGGAAAACAATATACAAAAACCTCAAATATTCTATATTCAGATAAACTAGGATACAAAATACAGTTGAGATTATTTCCCAAAATAGTTGCCTGAAATAGTTCAACAAATATTCTCTGAAATTTAAATGCATTTGCCATAATGACTGCGATTGGGGTTGCCGCTGACAAAAAAAGAAAATATGTACTATAATCAAGCCTGTAGACAGTCTTTTATAGATTTAAACTTGATCATCAAATGCTTGCTTGGTAAAAAACAACGAGTTGAATATCAATTTTGGGTCTTGGACTTCATTGGTGCTGCTAGCAAGATCTCTCCCATCTTTTTTAATAGCTTGTCTCTTCTAGATATGGTTTGCCTGCATTAGCAGTTTATTCAACATTCCATACTTTTCTAAGTGTTAATTTCCCTCTATCGTCGAAAACTTGGGGTTTAAGGTGCCTTCCTTGTAATGTTCCTGGTCATCGACATCTAAGACAACTTAGAGATGTGATTCAGGCCCAATTCAAAGACGAGGGAGTGGTTTTATGTGACGTCAGCTTTGGGGGAAAAAAATCTTGTTAGCCAACAAAAGATGAGACAAAAAAAATTCAAGTATGTTGTCACTGCTATTCTCCCTGTATTCGATCATATGTTTGGTTGAAAGGCCTTCCTGAAGATTTGTATGTTGAATTTCATTGTTTTATTGCTGTAAATTGGAAGGGACATCCAAGTCACCTGCATTCTAAAATTACAGAACCTTTTATGACAAAGTTGTAACAGACTTGACAGACAACCAACTTCTATGTCAAAGATTGTTGAGCGACCTCTGGATGTAGTAACAGACTTGACATACAATCAACTTTCGATCACTACTAATACTAATGTCAAGTGTAACAAGTCGCGATCCCATGCTTTAGGTAGTTTCAGCTTCAGGCATCCACACAGGCGGTGACTCTAGGCTCTAGATAGCTTCGGCTTCGGACATCGACACTGGAGGTGGCAATGGGAACATTGTTATTGAATGTAGTGCGGTAATGCGGTGAATAAGCATAGTTGTCATTGTCAAAGCACTTAGAGTATAGGATTGTCAGACCTACAAAGAGCATCGACTTTAGTGTTTCTTTGTCAAGACAATTACAATGTTGCTATGAGTCCATAAATCTTTGGAGGTTGGGTGTCCTATGCGATAATGACCTTGACATTAGGTACATGTCAAACATCTATTATTTGACATTGCAGTGTTAATGCAATTTCCATAGTGGATGACTGCTCAATTGCATTGGCACACGCAATATTAATTGTGTGATTAATTAACATCCTTGAAGGACGTGAATCCTAAACAACGCCTGAAACTTTTCGAACAATCGTGTGTTAAAAAAATACATTGTTTTATATTTTAAGAAATAAGAAATTGTATTTTCTATGTCTAATATTAGGTTGCACACATAAACCTTTTTAAGTTAACCGAGATTAATATATAGTTAACCTTGTTTCGGACCAAGGCCTGGAAATTCAAAAGCACGCAGAAATATAAAGGGAATTATTGTCTTACTACAAGAACCTTCTTACAGAACCCCTTATAGATCGCACCCAAGCTATCGAATCAATCCTCAAGCATATTCCAAAGGAGGTCACCAAAGAACAGAACAAGGTCTTCACGCGTCCTATTACCCAAGAAGAAGTTGATCAAGCCCTCAGGGACACTCTTCTAGGAAAATCCCCTAGGCCCGATGGATTTACTTCGGACTTCTTCCATCATTGTTGGGATATCATTCGGGAAGAAGTCTGGGAAATTATAGAGGATTCCAGAAAACCTGGGCAAGTCCTACGGGCCCTCAACGCCACCCTCATCACTCTCATTCCAAAAGAGAACAATGTCACCTCCCCAACTCACTTCTGACCCATTGCGCTCTGCAATGTGATCTATAAGCTTATCACGAAGGTCATAGACAAGTGTCTTAAACCTATCCTACTATTCAACATCTCTCTGGAACAATCAGGGTACGTGGTACGTCTTAGTTTTTTTATTAATTAAATAAAAAAAAGTGGTATTTATTTTTAATTTTTTATTCATTAAATTAAAAATAGTATTGATTTTTATTTTTTTATAAATAAATTTGTTTCAGTACCAATTTTTCTATAAAAGTATTTATTTTATTTTTAAAATTCATGAGGATGGAAACATTGTATCAACCAATCCTATCATTGAAATATAAATGATATTTGCACATAAACTTTTGATTCTATGGCAAAGTGGGAAGGGTTTAATTTCATCATGCATCTAAGTTTTAATTATGGTACTTTGTAATTACAATAATTACAATTAAAAAAAATATAAATAATAATAATTTAATTTTAAGTTTACGGGGCTTATCAAGAAATTAAATTTATGTATGAGTTTTTTTTTGTTTGTGAATTAAAAAATCTTTTTCATGTAGCAATTTGATTACTTAATTTGTAAAGGTGTATATACCATATCCCCTTCAAATTTGAACCTTTCATTTTTAAGGAGGAAATATGTATTCTTAACCAAATAAAACAAGTGTTACATGGCAGTGTAGTCGTTGCTAGGTTAGAATGGGAATAAATGCACTGCTATGGCGGGACCGAGGGAGAAATAGAAGTCTGAAACAACAAAGACACGTGGGAAGCAACTTGAAGTACAGGTGGTATCCATGCAAAGGATGACTTGTGCCAGTGTGTCACAGGCCAGCCATAAGACATTGGGCTGGTAGATGACCCCCAAAGAACCTCCCGAATTAGTTAATCTTAATATTATATTAATATGTGGTTAATATGCGAGTGGGCCAGTTTTTTCGTGGTGTGTGTATAGTTCAAACACGGGACTTAGAAAATTTATGTCTCAATGACTTGAAATAAAGGTTCATGGAAAAAAAGACTAGGAATCACACACATTAAACATTGAAATCTATTAAACACAATTTCCTGACATCCAACATAGTTGAAGAAAAAAAATTAGCATTCCGAAAGCAGCCCACAAAAATTGTTCTCGAATCAGTTTTCTTTGAAATTTATCAAAAATTAATAATGTCTGTTACATATTTATGGAATTTGTTCACACTGTCGAAATTGTTCCTGAATTAGTTTTCTTTGAAATTTATCAAAAATTAATAATGTATGTTACATATTTCTGGAAATTTAAATGTGTTTGTCATATAGACTGGGATTGGAGCTCCCGTGGACCATAAAAGAAATAAGTACAAGAAATAGGACTATAGAAAGAAGAAGTGTGCAACGGTAGAGAGGAAGACCTAAAAAGAAGAAATTGGAAGTTATGAGTCTTTGGTTAGAGATTTCTATTTAAAGAGGTAGAATAACTGGATTGATAAAGAAAACAAGATGTGATCATAGTATAGACTTACTATGAAGCTGATGCCTTTTTGTTGCTCTCGTCGAGGACCACGGAATCATGCCAACCGGTTGTTGCCCTTCGTCGATGAGCTTGTCCATTCTCCTTAGGAGCCATTCTTCAATGTAGGTTCTCATGGGGGCCACGTTGATTTCATCCCGGATTTCTATGTCGAAAAGCTCGTTTTCTAATTTCCTTAGATCCATAGAAATATTTTGCAGAGCCTGTTCAATTTATTCATTGTGTGTCGAATAGTCCACTAGCCAGTTCTCGACGTCATCTTCACCATATTCAAGGATGTCGTAAAACTTTTCTAAAGACAACCCCATTAAAATATCAAGTTTTTCATCGAAGGCTTGCTTGGCTAAAGAGAAGGATTTGAGGATTAAGTTTGGGTCTTGAACCTCGTTGGTACTTCCGACTAAGTATATTTGGGTCAGGTTTCTGAATTATTCTTCTTTCTCTGATATGGTTTGTTCACATGATTCGACAATGAGTTGCAGGTTCTTAACTTTCTCTTTCCAGCATGATTTTAATTGTTTGATCCGGTTTGGGGAGGGGAGATCCTCTTGTCTTCTTTTAAGATCCGAGCTATTGATGGCATTGTTGGCAAAAGGGATCACAGTCTGTAGATAGAAACGTTCTTCATTTTTTAAATTCGTCTCTAATGTTCGTGCAAATAATTTGCCCTCGTTCGAAAGGAAGCTATATTTTGTGATGTTTCCTAGGCTTTAGTAATTAGTTGCATTCTTTTCTTAATATTCTTCTCTACATAGCCTCTACAGGATATGAGGAGGTTGGAGGATCCTTTTAACTTGGATACAGGGGTGGCAGGCACGGGTTTTGTTAAAGGACTGGCAAACACTAGGGTAGGAATCAAAGCGTCCTCCAATTCCTTGATTCGTCCGTTCAGTCTGGCATTCTCCCCTTCAATTCCTCCAATGGAATCATCAAGAGCATCAGCAGTTGCATGGTGAAATCAGGAGATTTGGGACGGTTGCATTTTCCTAAGGTTAATCTCTAAATGATATTTCCCTTTCTTATTTGTTACATCTCTCTTTTCAATAATTAAATTAGATTTGCTGTAAAAAACAACACTCTGGAATACAAAGGATTCATCTTCGTCAAAAATGTTGGTCTCAGTTATTTCCATTGTGGAACTATGGTGCATCGCATCGACGGGCGGATCAACTTTGCGTAACACGACATCCACAAAAGTTTCAAGTTGCATGTCCTCACTTTCAATTTCAGGCTCTTCCGCCTGTCCTACAATGTTTTTTCTCTTCTTCATCATGGGAAGCTTGTGAGAACTATAAATTTTTTCGTGGGGAGGGTTCTTATCTCCTCCTCCATTTGAATATTTCTAGGTTGCTTTCTTACTGGGGTGGGTCGTTGAAGCGATGCTCTGTGATGTCATTCTCTTGGGAGTGTTGGTCGGGGACTTGACACTCTTCTCACCGGAGCCTTTTCCCTGTTGTCTATATAATTCAGCTATGCTTTGCAATGTCTCTACGTCGCAATCGTCAGAAGCAAGAGTGTTGTCGTCCCTATCTTTGTCTTTGGTTAGGCATCTATGGATAAAAGAGCTGCTAAAGCCAGCTGATAGCAAGTGTTCTTGGAAAATCCCATTAGGGTCGAACCCTCTTAGCCTTTCAACATATTTTAGGTCCAAGTTCTTGAAATGGCCCGCTAATTCGTCAATCTTGTTGAAGTTTCTGAACACGAAGTCCCCGACTTTCTAGGGCAGAGGAATGAACATTTTTTTCTCTTGCCATGCAAAAAATGCAACCAATAGTTGTATTGCCTTGTTATTTCTGTAACAAACATCTTGTTCGTGATGTGACATGGAAGAAAAGAAAGATTTTCCTTGGAGCCAAAGATCATTATTACACTGTAATTTTCCTTTCGTTCAAGTGTCCCCTTCCTGTCCAAAAACTTGGTTGCCTAGCCAAACATTCGAGGAGCATCCTTTCCTAACAATAAATCTTTGAAAACCGAGACAAAGTCATTAAAAAACTCATAAAAATAATGGGAGGCCTTGTGCCTCCACAAGGCCTGGTACAAGAATGTTACTGGGTCGAATTCATAGTTTATTTTCTTGGACAGAGACAGTTTTGGAAACAAACAAAAATTCTCTATTGCAAAAATCAAGTATGATGACATATAAAGTTTATTCTCTTCTTTGAATCGCGACAGTTGGGAACATATTTCAATGGAAATTAGCTTCCCCCAATCAAAAGATGAATTGTTCCTTGACCGTGAAGTACAAAATATAATGAACTATGTGGGAAATGCTTGTCGTGGATTCTTGTCTAGATATTCTTGTAAACAACCAAGCAATTTCTCGAAATCGATTTCTAAAGGAACTGACCTGCAACTTTGTGATATCTTTCGGAACTATTGCCGGGTCTTCGAGGAACTCGAGTAAGAGGTCCAACCCGTTATCATGTTTTTCTAGGAACTGCTTGAAGTCTTGTCCTCTGAAGGTCAATGTTGGCTCTGACAATCTTAACATCTTGCGGAAGACCCGAGGTGACAAAGAAACAGGAGAATGGTCACGCAGTGGAATAATTCTTTGGCTTGAAAGATATTTTTCGGCACACCAAGAGACCACCTCCATATAGTAAAAAACGTCAGGGACACAACCTGTACGAGCGATTCCAGAGGTCCAAATCACTTCGTTCTAGGTGGAACGGGATGCATAGTAAGAGTATGCCCTGGACCACTGGATCTTCTAGTCCTCACGTCCAAAGACATTCATTGTATCTCCATAGAACTGTTGTCGAGCTGCTGCAATGAGTTTATGAGAACGTTCATTTTCTCCAAACGATGTTTGAAATGAAGAACTGGAAGGGATAATATAACCCTGTGCAAATCTTGGTTCAATGCGTGTGAATGGGAGATCTCCTCGAGCCTTTTGCTCATTAATGACAATCTTAACGGTTGTTGCATGATGCGATGTTAACATTAAAGACTAGTAATTGCATACCTAGAAGTGCAAAGATGGTGGGTACGACAATGAGCGATTAAGGATTGGATATTTCATGAATGGGCCAATGCGATGACCCGTGTTTGAGATGAACAATCGGAAGGGATAATATAACTATCCACAGATCTTGGTTTAATGCGTATTAATGGGAGATCTCCTCGAGCATTTCTCTCATTAATGACAATGTTGACGGTTCCTGCATGGTGGTCTGTTAGCATGAAAGATTACTAATTGCATATTAAGAAAGAACTACGAAGATCACGGGGACAAGAAAGAGCAATTAAGGAGTGTCTAATTCTCTAAAGCGGTCGGGCGGGCTTCAAAATGGGGTTACAAGGTACAACCATTAGAGGTGAGGGCCCGAGGATTAAATTGTATGTCTTGGAACATTTTGAGTTAAAAATGCATAGCACGAAAGAGGGCATGATGGGATAGTCCAAAGGGAAATTTGTATATCGCGGAACTCTGAGTATTGTTTGCAGGCCACAGAATAATGGAAGCACAATCGTGAGCCCGCCTGTCTGGGAACCTGCAATCGAAAAAGTGGCTTAAGTATGGAATAGGGAAACGGCTAGTTGAACTCGTTTTCGCTAATATATTGAAATTTGTAATAGATATCCCATTACCTGGAAAGATCTTTTCTGCTTGTCTCTGGGCAAGTTCTGTGGCAATAGTCAATGTGATTGTCTTGTCGATCCTTTTGATTTTTAATGACGGTCTGTATGGTTGTTGCATTATGAACTATTCACATTAAACCTTGGTCATTGCATACTTTGAAAGAAGTGCGAAGGTGGCGGGCACAGTAAATATTGACTAAGAATTGGAGATTTCGTGAACCCGCCAACCCGAGGATCCATGAGAGAGATACCATGAAATGGGCACGTATGGAAAGCACTCGGATGGGCTTCAAACTAGGGTGACAATTGTTCCCCAGGAGACGTGACTTCCCGAGGGTCAAATTGTCTGTCTCAGAACTTGAGTGCAAAATGTGTACCACAGAAGAGGGGATGATGTGGGAGTCCGACGGTCAATCTGTATATGGCAGAAGTGTGGGAGATCTCCTCGAGACTTTTTCTCATTAATGGCATGTTTAAGGTTCATGCATGACGAAGTGTTAGCATTAAATCTTACCAATTGCATATCCAAAAATAAGTAGGAAGGTGGCGAGGACAGGGAACAACAATTAAGGAATGGCTAATTATCGAAAGCGGTTGGTCGGGATTCAAAATAGGGCTATAAGATACAACCAACACAGGTGAGGGCCTGAGGATCAAATTGTATCTCTCTGAAGTGTTGATCACAGAACGCATAACACGAAAGAGGGCATGATGGTGCATTCCCGTGGACAAATTCTATATCGCGAAACTCCGGGTACTGTTTGCTAGTCGTGGAACATTGGAAACACAATCCTGAGCCCGCCAATTTGGGAACCCGTAATCGAAAAAATGTCTAAGTATGGAATAGGGAAACGATAGGCCGGACTCGATACACAATGGTTGCAGCATGTGCAACCATGGAAATGTACCACGTCATGAACATACAACGAACTTGCAACTTAGTATTGAAAGGAACGACGGATGTTCGGGCTCGTGATGGGGCATTCCAACGGACAAATTGTATATCACAAAACTCTGGGCACTGTTTGCAAGTCACAGAAGATTCAAAACACAATTTTGAGCCCCTCATTCCGAGAACCCGCAATCTAAAAAATGTCTAAGTATGGAATAGGGAAACGGTAGCCCGAACTAGTTTTCACTAATATATTGAAATTTGTAATAGCTTTCCCATTATCTGGCAAGATCTTCTCTACATGTTTCTGGACAAGTTGTGTAGTTATAGTCAGTGTGATTGTCTCCTCGAGGCTTTTGCTTATTAATGATGATCTTTACGGTTGTTGAATGATGAAGTCTTAGCAGTAAACCTTTGTTGTTTCATATTTGGAAAGAAGCACATGTTAAATTTGGCAGTATCGACAGTCATTCTCCAATGAGAGGCCATATGGGCCACCCTGACGCTAGCCAGGGAGATTTGGAGATTCATTCAGTCTTGTGAGGTATTGACAATAGCCAGGGGGAATGTACAACCTCTATGAGTCAAACCAAAAGTCAGGACGAATGAGATTCTATGTGAGTGTAATGCAAAAGCCAGGGGGAACGTACAACCTCTATGAGCATAGGCAGTCTAGTGCAAAAGTCAGGGGGAACGTACAACCTCTATGAGCATAGACAAACTAGTGCAAAAGTTAAGGGGGATGTACAACCTCGGTGAGCTTAGTCAAGCCTTGTGATCCATGAGCAAAAGTCAAGGCATCTAGCAAAAGTTAGGTTGAATATAAAATTCATATGAGCTAGAAGCAAACAATATTCCTAATATTGCAAATGATATAAATGTATTGATCTAGTGCGTTGGCATGTGTAACATTATTCACTATGAAGAGAATTTTGAATTGCTTTGTAAAGAGTCGAGTTGTAATTGAAGTCTTAAGTCTAGTTCTATTTTCGAAGTAAAGTGTAATGCTTAGTTGCAACTGAAGTATCATGTCTAGTTGTATTTTCGAACTAAAGTGTAATGTTGAGTTGCAACTGAAGTATCAAAATAAATCAGAAAAGTCCTTCTAATGAGAAAGAAAATAAAAAAGAATATTACTTGGTTTCTGCCTTATCCAGTTCAATTTTCACGGGGCCGAAAACTTGGTTAGCAGATAGTGGTGCATCAAAGCACATGACAGGGTACAAGGAGATCCTCTCAGACTTCGAGACAAAATCTTTTGCAGAGCATGTTGAGCTCGGGGATGACAAATGTTACAAGATAGAGGGAGTAGGCTCTATCTCCTTCAGATTGGAATATGGGGCTAGACTTCATGTTGATGAAGTATTGTATGTTCCAGGGCTCAAGAAGAATCTACTATCAGTTGCAACCCTTGAGCACAAGGGATATTGGGTGATCTTCAAGGACAGGAAGGCACTACTATGGGCTAAAGGTAGCAACTTAAGTACAACATAACCCATTGGAACTCACAGTGGAGGACTGTACGTCGTGTCAGGACAGACAGTTCGGGCATTGGATCATGATGCGACTAGCTCCAATGAGTTATGGCACAGAAGACTTGGACATCTTCATTACAAAGCTCTTCCAGATCTACAGAACATGGTATGTGGCATGCCCTCTACTTCTCTTAGTAAAAATGAAATTTGTAAGGGATGCATGCTAGGTAAAAATATAAAGAAAGCATTTCTTAGTAGTGACAATAGAGCTCAGGGCATCTTAGATCTGGTTCATTCTGATGTGTGTGGTCCCATGTCATCTCCCTCACTCAGTGGTTGTTTGTATTATGTCATTTTTATTGATGATTACTCAAGAAAATGTTGGATATATTTCCTTAAAGCTAAAAGTGACACATTTGATAAATTCAAAGA
>SNQJ01S0207497.1:2273-18538 GCA_010110895.2 Picea sitchensis
ATTTCTCTCTAGTTCCTTTCATTTCAGGGGAATCTTGTGAGAAGGGAGGGCCCACCTTCTTCACAAGATTCACACATTAGCTTTGTAGTGTGTTAGGGTTATTTTTGTTCATGCTTTGATTAAATTCTGTTTCGCTGAAACACTACTTTACTGAACTCTATTGTGCTGAAACTCTGTTTTACTGGTTGTTACATTGTTTTCATATAATTCATGCTTGGGTAACTGTTGATCATTCTAGTTAGCAATCTTGTTTGGTGAATTTATGAAAGCGTGATAATCAGGGATAGGTGTTGAAGGTTCTTGCTTGGGGAATAGGGTCCTGTTCTCTGTTAAGAAATAGTTAGTCTTCAATATGTGTCAATCATTTCAATTAGCAATGAGTCTATCAAAGTGTGACGATCAGAAACAGGTGTTGAAGATTCCTGCTTGGGGAATAGGGTCCTGTTCTCTGTTAAGAGTTAGTTAGCCTTCAGTGTGTGTCAATCATTTTGGTTAGCAATGAGTTCATAAAAGTGTGTTGATCAGAAACAGGTGTTGAAGATTCCTGCTTGGGGAATAGGGTCCTGTTCTCTGTTACAGAATAGTTGGTCTTTCCTTTTGCAGTGTCATGAAAAGATTTCTTTCTTAAGTTGTTATTTCTTAATGTAATCCAGGATTCTTTGGACAATTATTTCTTTAAACTTTGAACTCTGCAATAGGTAGATTACTTTCCTGTAATTCAAGTTAGAACTTCAGTTTTTTCAAGGCAAGGTGTGATTAATATGTTTTTTTACTACAACTCTAGGTTTCTTTTGAGGTTGAGCATATATAGTGTGTGATTACCTTTGAAATAAATAGACTTCCCTGGGTTGACAATTTATGTAGCACTTGATTGTTTAATTAAATAAGAAATTATAGTGACCAACAGTAACGACGCATCAGAATCGAGAAACTAAGTCCCTCCAGCTGGGCCTTCACCACTTCAATCTTGCACTAAAGGAAAGCTCATATATATGAGTCAATGAGGTTCTCCGTCACAAAGAAGGAAGAGCTTGGGGTATGAACAAAAGGAGTTCATACTTTCAAGGACAAAGGGATGCAGACTCAATATGAAATGAAATTTCTCTAGAGTGTCTTTGCTCTCAAATTTGAATTGTTGAATCCCTCAAGGCTTGGATATGGCTCAATTTATAGCCTCTGTATGGAACTGAAGGGCCGATTTGGAGCATTTATAGTATGTGGAAGTTCAAGGATCATGGATCTCGTGACATGGCATTTAAACCCGACATAATTTTTAATTTTGAGAACCAAGCCCAATGTACGCAAGATGTAGTGGAGAAACCTACATATATGCTTGTTGTATAACTGATAGGGCACATATATGTGGAAAAATGCATATTTTTGGATTTGGAGTGAACAAAAAGGGGATTTCAAGTTTGCATAGGGTAATGGAAGGCCATCCAAGCAAGTTGCATGGAGTGAGGAAAAAAATGTTATAACATTCCTCCAACTCATCCAATCTGTTGTTGCTTGAAAGAGAGTCAACCAATGAAAATTCATCCTTGAATTTCTCTGCAAACTCATCTATCTCAGTAGATGTTGAGGTTGCCATTTCTATATCCTTCTTCTTCTTCTTCTTGGGACACTAGCTGGCATAGTGAAATATCGTGTGATATGCAAAGTATCTCACTTTTCCCATGTCTCTGGAACCTCCCAATCCACTTCTCCTCTTTTCATGAAGATCCACATTCTCCTCCTCCTCACTCTTTGTCTGGATATCCTGAGTGGCATCAATTCTAAACTCCTCATGGATGAAGTCATCCCATAACCTCTCCCAATCAAAGAGTTTCTCTTGAGCCACCACTCCATGAAAAAATACTTCCCATTGCTTGGTCAAGCCATTCAAGGTTGTCCTCACCAACTCAATATCATCCACTACTTGTCCCACAACCATCGGTTCATCTCTTATTTGAGTCAAATTTGTGAGGTAAGTGACCACTGAATCTCCCTTGGCCATCTTCATGCTCCTCAAATTTTCTCTTAGCAACATCTTCCTACTTTGGTTATCAGACTAGTACAACTTTAACAAGGTCTCCCACATCTCCTTATCCATCTTCTTTATAGATAGATGGGGAATAATGTGGTCATTGAATCCATCCAAAATAACCCTCCTCGTATTTACATCCTTTTGGAGGTGGGATGCTAGTTGTGATGGATCAGTTGGAGGGACTGCTTTCCCTTCAGCAAATTCCAATAGCCCATTCTCCTCCAACACCAAGCCTATACACTCCCTCCAAGGACAAAAGTTTGAGGCACCCTCCAGTCTGTCTTCAAACCTTAGGCCTGCCATTTGAGTACACTCTTATGGCTTCCCCACTTTCTCTGGTTATATGTCCCTCTTTCTAATTTACTCTTCCTAGTCCGCACAACAAGAAATTTGGCTTGTCCTGTACTTAGAGGCTGAGCTCTGATACCATGTTATTTTTTATTAACTTAGCATATGAAATTATAGCCAATAATTTACTAAACCCAGAAATATAACTTGCTGATATAAATATGAAAATTATGCTAATAACCTATAGATGAGTTATATAACAACAAAGTAACAATAAAATCATACACAAAACCAAGCATAAAAACACATGGACACTAGATGTACCCTGGAAACCATAGTGTGGGTAAAAAATAGATAAGAGGGGCTTTTATTGGGCATTCAAGAGAAAAATTACAGCAACAAAATTATCTAAAAATTCTTACAAATTTTCCAGAAAATTGCTCTCATTCCACATCAGAAAATTCACCCAGCTATTGGTTGTACGGCCCAACTATTTTTAGCCATGTACAAACTTTTGTATGTCACATGTATGTACCAGGTACAGTCTGTATGAATAGTACAGACTCATCCCATGTACGACCTACTTGTTGTTGCTCGTATGGCCTGCACAAAGACCTATCAGGATGAAATAACTTGGCCTAACTCAGCCTCTTCCTCTCTATTTGTTGTTGCTTGGAATTGGCCCTTCTTTGTTGACTAGTATGGACCAAAAATTACCTTTACTGGCTACCCAAAGTTGGCCATGAAATTTTCCTCTCTACCTTAGTTTCTCCCTCTTCTTCTCCCGCCCAAGTGCCCTCTTCTTCTCACATGATTAACCTCACCAAATGAGAATGCATCTCCTTCTCACCCTCAACCCCTCTCTTTATCCTCCCATCAACCACCTTTATTGCCTTGAATTATGTGCCAATTCATCCTCCAAGGATTCTAGGAGTTGTACCCCCCTTGGTTGGGCCCCACACTCCACTAATAAGCCTAATAAGGCACGCTCTAGTTGTCTTCGGACCCATAATCCACTCAAAGAAAAAAAAATTCTGATTGCTAAGTCTAACTTAGGCTAAGATAAACAAGGCTTATTTGGGCCTTTTAATGTGTCCATCAATTACCCTAGGACACTTAGGCATGTTAAATTTAGAGCTTCTATTAAGTTCTTTTCAATTTACTAGAAAATAATAGCATAAACATGATCACTGAAAGAAACTCAATCACAAGGTACACAACATTTATCCTGGGAAGTCCTCATGGGGGAGAAAACCCAGCAAAAATTTTCTTAATATAGATTGCCAATACAATGCCAAGATAATAAACCAAACACTAGAGAATATCCAACAATGAGCAATGTGCCTCTCTCTCTTCTTCTTCTTCTGACAACTGCAACTTCCTTCAAACTTGCACACTAGATGAGTGACTTGAGTGAGTATGTGAATGAGGCATCATCCTCTCTTATTTATACTATCTGCTAAGCGCTAGGGTTTTGTATCTTCACCAATATGGGATGACTTCTTCAATTAGTGGCTAAAACCACTTTAATTATCCCTAGGGGCCGAATTCTCAATTAGCATAATTTAATTAGGGTTTTACAAATCCAAAAAAGGGGATTTGGTCATATACAAATCCCAACATTCTCAATCCACAAAAGGGGATTGATCTATTTAATTATAAATCAATAATAAGTAGAATATACTTCATGGTTAAAATATTTCAACACTCCCCCTTAATAAGAAGGGTACTCTACAATACAACATCATCAGGAGAGAGAGAGGGTAGCAACATCAACAAAATATGGAACACTGACTATCATATCTATAAATCATCATAATTTTTTCTCATCATAAATAACATTATCATTCACAACATGGAGCTGGAGTATCATCATCATCATCATTCATAGTATGGAGCTGGAATGGCATCATCATCATTATTATTTGCATCAAAATCACTTAGTATACCACTAATACAACATCATCAATCAGTGAAAGACTGATACATCATCATCAATATCTTCAACATGAAGTTGAAGTATCATCATATCATCTTCAACATGAAGATGAAGTAGTAACATAATCATCATCTTCAGCATGAAGTTGAA
The DNA here is from genome assembly GCA_010110895.2 of Picea sitchensis. Lineage (NCBI taxonomy): Eukaryota > Viridiplantae > Streptophyta > Pinopsida > Pinales > Pinaceae > Picea > Picea sitchensis. The sequence continues at coordinate 6,677 of SNQJ01S0207497.1, forward strand.
GTATCATCATCATCATCTTTAGCATAAAGCTAGAATAACAACATCACCAACACGAGGTTGGTACTCCAACATCAACAACACAAGACTGGTACAAAAAAATCAACAACATGAGGTTGAGACAACAACATCATCAACATCATCAACACGAGGATGAGATACCAACATCATCAACATGAGGTTGAGATAACAACATCATCACAACATGAGGCTGGAGAAACAAAATCATCACAACACGAGACTAGAGAAACAACATCATCACAGCTCGAGGTTGAAGAAACAATATCATCACAACATGAGGCTGGAGAAACAACATCATCATCATCATAGGGAAACATGATGAGGCATGTGTATCAACAACATTTTTTGGTACTCTGACATTCCCTAAGGATCTACCCAGGAATCGTAATATTCCCTAGGATATAAAATCCTAACGGAGCTACCACGTCGTACTTTGATAGACCGTCCTTATCGGACCTTCGGGATCTTCCCAGGAAGATCATATGATTCCCTAGGATTATAAAAATCCTAAGAGAGCTACGACTACTGACCACAACTCTCATATACATGCACAGGTACTCTAACAAACCGTCCTTATCGAACCTTCATGATCTGTCTAGGGATGATCAGTCCCCTAGGATATAAAATCCTAACTGTGCTACCCATTGTTGGTTAGGATACCATAGTTTCATCAACATCACTCCCCCTTTTGAGGGAGGTCCTTTCAGAATATACCAAGCTTGTCTCGAAAGTGATCAAACTTTACACGAGACAGAGCTTTGGGAAACACATCTGCAACCTGCTCATCTATGCCAAAATATTGGATCTTAACAACTCACCTCTGCACCATATCACGAATATAGTGATACCATATTTCTATGTGCTTCGACTTGTCATGGAACACATGGTTCTCTGTCATCTTTATGAAACTATGGTTATCACATAGAATCATGTTTGCTTCCATTTCCAAATCAAATAGATTTGTCAACAACTCCCGAAGCCATATGGATTAACAATTGGTGGAACATGCAACAATGTATTTTTCTTCTGTCGTGCTGAGAGAAATACTGGATTGCTTACCACTATGCCATGAATTCATGGTTGACCCCAGACTGAAACAACATCATGAAGTTATATTTCTATCAGAAACACTTCTTGCCCAATTTGAATTAGTATAACCAATTAGTTTGAAGTCATGATCTCGATTATAACTAAGACCAAAGTCCAACATACCCTTAAGGTATCTCATCACATGTTTTGTAGCAACAAGGTGAAGACATCTAGGCTCTACCAGATATTGACTCAAGGTGTTCACAACAAAACATATTATGTCTTGGTATTCATTAGATACATCAAAGATCCAATGGTATGTCTGTACAACATAGCATCAACCAATTCTGACGTAGTATCAACTAGGAGTTTCAACTTTGTTTCCATGGGCGTGTTCATGGATTTACACTCCAACATATCAAACCTATTCAGTATTTCAACTGCATACTTCCCTTTGTTAAGGAAGATCTTCTATGGGCTCTTCCAAACCTCAATACCTAAGAAATAATGCATTAGGCCTAGGTATTTCATCTCAAATTCTGCAGCGAGCTTCTTCTTACAATCAATGATGAGATTTTCTTCATCTTTCAAGAATACATCATCTACATATAGTAGCAACATCACTAGCTCATCATTCATAACCTTGATGTAAGGGTTAGAATCAACTTCACTCTTGGTAAATCCCAATCTCGTTAAGAAACTGTCAATTCTTCCATATCAATCTCTAGGAGCTTGATTAAACTTGTGCAGAGCCTTCTTCAAATTGCAGACCATAGTCTTTCTATATTCAACTTCAAACCAAATTTTCACATTACATTGTACCATCTTGGTACACTTGCTTCAAATCCAACTTAATATGGACAATCATGTGCTAGCTTTATGTGCTTTCTGCAAAGCACTATCTGTCTCACTACCTAAGAGTATGTCCTCTACTCTCTCTGCAACTGTTCCTATGGAACTGGAATTCTGCATCTGCAGCTACTCTGAAGCTGAGAATCACTGCTCCATTCTCACTATGACTGCTAAAATATGAGAGTAACTCCTCTACTTCATCACGACAACAACTTCATTTTAAACTGAGAGTAGATCAATAACTGATACTGAAGATATCTCTTCTCCTTTCATGGAGGTAACTCTATCTGCTATTGTAGTCATGTTTCCATGGCCCAACTAATGTACTGCATCAATTGCTACTCAATTTTAAATATGGGGATTTCTCCCCCTACATCTCATACTCTATATGAATCATGGTTGTTCTAGTTTTGTTCATGAATACTAGAACTATTTCTTCAATTATTGGAGTAAGTGTCTCGTCATAGTATTATCCCTCTTGTTAGGAGAATCCTCTGGACACAATTTAGTCTTTGTAAATCTGCAACATGCTTGATCTGTTAGATCAATCTTGAAAGTTGAAACTGACTTCCCTTCTAGTCTCACAAAAAAATCCATATCCCAGTCTGTCTCATTGGATTCCTTCTCTGTCACAGAAACAAGGGAATCTTCCCAAGAGATTTCATATCTCCTAGAAGTCTCTGAAGCTACGGTCTAGTCTTCTTATGGCATCTGTCTCCCATTCCTGGAAGATGTCTCTTCATATGATCCTTTTTGAGATTAGGCTTACTCTGAATATTGATTTCTTCTGAGTCTACAAGGACTTCATCATCTATTACAGGATATACTTCATGTTGAATACCAAGTCTTAATATGAAAAGTTGAGTCATACTTCAAACGAGTTCAACTTCCTGTCAAGGTGTCTTCATTATCCTTTGAACATGTAGTATTCTAGATATAAAATAATATGCAGAACATAAATAATTAGCTAGAAATGGAAAAGAAACAATTATATAACCAAAACAATACCACAATAATACCATAATAATACTAGAATAACACCAGAAAGAGCACTTTGATTACTAAGAGTAATGTTCACTTGCCTCTTCGAGGGGGAAACCTCTAGCAGAGAAGAGCTCTATTACAATAATATCCAAGACAAGATTTCTCATGCCCTCTACTTATATTTATACTAAATCTATCTATCGAAAAGAACAATCTAGAGGAAGATCCTTCTAGAAGCAGAAGCTTCTATTAGGTCTTCTTACATTTGACTTATTCTTCCTTATTTCTAAGCCTTATTAATATTGGCATTTATTACATGGAATTATATTATTCTACCTATGTGAGGGGTTAGGTAGGTTAGGTACCTAACATGCCCTCCCCCTTGAAGAAAATCCTCATCCTCAAGGCTTCATATGAGGGAATTGTTGTAGAATGGTGGTTGACTCCTAGGTGGCATCTTCTGGAGGTGTGTCTTTCCATTGAACTAACACTTCCTAGATGGTGCGTTGATGGAGACGATGATCTCATTGGGCCAAGACTGCTTTTGGCTGAAACCATATGGAACCTTCTTCACCCAACTCATGAAGACTAGTTTGAGTTTGGCACTTATTTCCAATCACCTTCTTTAAGCAGGAAACGTAAAAAACAGGATGGAGCTTCGACTAACCGGGTATAGCTAACTAATAGGCCACCGATCCCACATGCTTGAGCACTTGATAAGGACCATAAAATTTGGGCACAAGTTTCTGATAGTGGTGATATTTGAGGGAAGTCTTCTTATAAGGTTGTAGTCAAAGAAATACCTGGTCCCCTTCAACAAAATGGCATTCTGAATGACCTTGATCTGCTTTTTTCTTCATGTGATTCTAAGCCATGACCAAATTGTCTTTGAGGGCACGAAGAATAACCTCTTAGATTGTAATATTTGTGTCAACCTCCTGAACCTTCGAGACCCCTGGAATATATGAGAGAACTGATGGGGGATTTTGGTTGTAGAATGCTTCAAAATAAGTCATGCGAGTAGTTGTATGGTAAGATGTGTTGTACCACCATTCAGCTAGGGGTAACCATTGAGCCCATCGATTTTTCCACTCAGATGCAAAAAAAATCAAATATATTTCCAAACACTTGTTGAAAAATTCCATCTGGATATCCTTATGGGGGTGATAGACAGTGATGAGATGCAATTGGGTGTCCTATATATTGAACAACTCTTGCCAAAAATTGTTGGTGAAAGTGGGGTCTCTATTAGAGACAATAGAATTAGGCATTCCATGACGCTTGAAGATATTATCCATGAAGAGTTGAGCCACTGTGGTAGTTGTGAATGGGTGTTGAAGAGCATAAAAATGAGCATATTTGGAGAGACGATCGACGACCACCATGATGAATGACTTATTGTTCGATTTAGGTAAGCCTACAATGAATTCCATCTAAATATCTCACTAAATAGCAGGGGAATCAGACATGCTTGGAGTGTGCGTGGAACTTTGATAGTTTCTCCCTTGTTGCATTAACATACCTCACATTCAACCACAAAGGTGCAGACGTTCGGTTTCATACCCTCCCAAAAAAATGAATGTTTGACCCTTTCATAGGTTTTGGTAAATCCAGAATGCCCTGATGTGGGTGAGGCATGAAGTTCAGAAAGCACTGTGGATTTAAGTTGGTATTTCTTGCATAAATACAAATGACCTTTGTAGCGAAGCTCTTCATTGTGCCAAGAGTACCCTAGAGAAACTGAAGAATTGTGTTGCAATTGGTGGAGAAGGCTAGAAATTTTGGGGTCTTGCAACCATTTATGATGAACAGCTTGGAGCCAATCTTGCATAGCTTCAATTTTATTAGGATCCACTCGGACACCATCCTTGCCAACAATATGACCCAGGTATTCCAATTCTAAGGCACCAAAGACACATTTAGATTGTTTGAGGAAAATTTGGTGCTTAGAGAGGATATGGAGAACTTGATTCACATGGGAGAGATGAGATGACCAAGTTTTACTATAGATGAGAATATCATCAAAGAAAACTAAGACAAAATTATGGAGAAAAGGACAGAAGACATGATTGATAAGACTTTGGAAAAAGGAAGGAGAATTACACAATCCAAAGGGCATTACCAAGAATTCATAATGACCCTCATGAGTGCGAAATGTTGTCTTGGGAATGTCTTGATCTTTCATGCAGATCTGGTGGTAGTCAAAACATAGATCCAATTTGGTGAAGTACTGAGCACCACTCAATTCATCCAAGAGATCATTAATGACAGAAATGGGGAATTTTCTTTGATTTTGATTTTGTTGATGGCTTGGAAATCAGGACACATGCACCAAGTACCTTCTTTCTTGAGTACCATGACCATAGGGGAAGAATAGGGGCTAGTACTGGGACAGATAACACCGACTTCGAGTAATTCATGAACAATTTTCTCAATTTCATTCTTTTGGGAAAAGGGATGACGATAAGGCCTAACATTTGGAGGAAGGTTGCCTGGGATGAGAGGGATAGAATGATCATGGATGCCACAGGAAGGGGAAATTTCTTTGGGGGTGGTAAAAAAAACTCGGTGGCAGGAGAGGATAGATTGGAGGTCAGGATGCACAGAAGGTGGCTCAACAACATGAATGGAGTGGAGTTGGGAGATAATTCATGAATGACCTTTTTCGAGGAGCTTTTCCATGCGATGGGAACTGATGATCTCTACGGAGCCTGTTGCGATGCCTTGGAGCTTATATTTTTGTCCCTCCTGTTGGAATTACATGGTTAATTCCTTAAAATCCATGAGAATGGGGCCGAGAGTACGTAACTATTCGGAACCAAGAATAATGTCACAAGCAACCATGTCTATATAAAACATATGGGATTGCAGGTGATACTTACCAATTTGGAGTCACACATTTTCACATCATCCCCCACATTTCATGGAACCACCATTGGCAATCATGATTTGAAAATTATTAACTACACAGATGTAACAATTGACTTCTTGGGAAATGCAACGATGAATAAAGTTATGGGTGCTACCACTGTCCACAAGGATGATGACTATCATATTTTTTTATGTAACCAATTAATTTGAGAGGTTGGGGAGTAGAGAAGCCACTGAGGGCATTAATTGAAATCACTGGTTCAACTTCAGGTGAGTGAGAGAGTGGGGTGAGGTCAGATGGTGGTGGTAGCTCCTCCACAGGAGGAATAAAAACATCTTCTTCAAACAAATCCTCAGTCACAGCCATAAAAATATTTTGTTCCTTACACTTGTTCCCAGGAAAATATTTGTCATCACAATTATAAAAAAGACCCTTGAGTTGACGTTCAGCCATTTCAGCTCTGGTTAATTTATGGATCTTGAGGGGAGGTGCAGAAGGGAAAAAATGGGTGGGTTTAGGGTGAGGAGGAAAGGAGGGTTTGCGGGTCTAGGAGGACATAATCTGTTGGGATTCCTTGGCTCATTGAGTAGCTTCCAACCAATTCTGGGGGAATTCCATGAGAACATGGGCACAAATTTCATCTTTGAGGCCACTGATAAAGCATTCCCTAAAGAAAGCATCTGACATGTCCTCTATTCTGAAAGATAAGTGATCAAATGCAGTAATAAAGTCTTCCATTGTCCCATACTACTTTAACTTGGTCAAACGACCTAAATGGTCGGTTTCGGAGTCAAAGAGGTCATAAATTTTGGCCACAAATTGTGTCCAAGCAAGATACGCTTGACGTGCCTTTTTTATCCATTTCCACCATTGTTGTTGTTCCAAATCCATATGTAGGACACCATAATGAAGCTTGGATAAATCATCAGTAATGACATGAAAAGAGAAATAATGTTCCATTTGGGTGACCCAGCCTGTAGGATCTGATCCATCAAATTTTTTCAGCTCAATTCTAGGAGGGAAGAGGTCTCAGGAAAAGTGGGTAGTATGAGGGCCTTGGTAATGGGAAGAATCATGGTCATCCTATTAAAATGGTTGTTTAGAAGAGGAAGGGTTCTAAGAATGGCCTAGGAAGTGTTCTTTGAGGTCTTTGAGGTAGAAACATTGTTCCTTGAGGTATTTGATGTGGGAAAATTGTTCCTTGAGGTCTTTGATGTAGGAACATTCGTCCTTGAGGAGCTCAATAGTTGAATTGATGGAGCTAATGTTGGAAGTGAGTTGCTTGATGGAATCCTTGTATGATGGTTGTTAGCAATCAAGGCATTGAGGTCTTGGGCTCGTGTGGTAGTCATTTGGACAAAGGAGCATGCAAATGGTATAGGGGAAACAAAATGAGTCTGGAGGGGTGGGTGGGACCATGGAGAAAAAAGGGTGTCAAATGATAGGTACCACTAAGATCAGGGATAAAAGGGGGATCCAAAGGGATAAGAGCCAAATAAGTGTGTCGTAGATGGGTCGGGTCCACAAAAAATTTTGGGTTAAAAATGATAGGTATAATTGTAATCGGGTCAAAGAGAGGAATCCAATGGGATAGGTTCCAAAGAGACGAAATGACCAAATGCTTAATAGGAAGAAATGTGTAGTAATTTCGCATTTTGAATGAAGAAGACACATCTGCACAACAATATATATTGTATGTTTTGTTTTTGTTTCCATCCCAAGGGTTAGGGTATTCAAGGGTTCTACATACAAGGGTTTCCCATATGTTATATCTCTCTGATATACGTGTGGGTTCCAACAGTAGTACTCGACCCGATATCTTAGGGAACCAACTAAGGAGGATAGACCGTGCCCTTAGCCGTACTATCTGAATACCCAGGTACTAGAGAGTATCTTCTCGAGTGCTATTCTCGGTGGAACTATAGTAGTCAAGCGACCAATCAATTCATCTATGCAGGGCTTTAGGAGATCTAGGTCGATCCGTATACAGGTGTTGTCTGATGTGCTACCATTCGAAGGGGTACTAATAGGGGTTACAAGGGTGGCCAATATATGTGCTCTTAAGTACCACTTGTGTTTCCTGTGTGTATGAATCCCCAACTGCAGGTTTATGCACATAATGACATATCTATGTAGCTTTAAGATGCCAGTATAAGTCTCTACCCTGAAAAAAATTAACACACAATTTTTTGTCGAGGATGGTGCTCTAATACCACTTGTAGTATTCCAGATATAAAATAGTATGCAGAAAAAAAATAATTAGCTATAAATGGAAGAGAAACAATGATATAACGAGAACAATACCACGATAATACCAGAATAATACCATAATAACACCAGAAAGAGAACTTTGATTACTGAGATAAATGTTCACTTACCTCTTTGAGGGGGCAACCTCCAGCAGAGCAGATCTCTATTACAATAATATCCGAGACAATATTTCTCATACCCTATACTTCTATTTATACTAAATCTATCTATCCAAAAGAACAATCTAGAGGAAGATCCTTCTAGAAGCGAAAGATTCTATTAGGTATTCTTACATTTGACTTATTTTTCCTTATTTCTAGGCCTTATTAATATTGGAATTTATTACATGGAATTATATTATTATACCTACATGAGGGATTATGGAGGTTAGGTCCCTAATAGAACAAGTCTATTGTGATTTCTTGTTTTAATGTTCAATCATCTTTGGAGCCTTCTACTCCTTACAATCAATCTCCATATGAGATACTCTAGATCTCAAAATATAGCTTCTTCTTCATCTTCTTTGGTACATGAATGTATATGGTCATGTACATAGTCTACTTCATGTCTCATCTAATTTGTTTCCTTATGAAACCTTCACTATAGCTTCATCAGGGTTATCACCTGTGACTTGTTCGAAATAAGATCAACAACAAACAAGAATAATAGTCTTTATAATAATAAAACAACAGTGAGAATAATCATCACAATATCTCCTTTAGAAGTATTACTTATGACATGCCTGAAACAAATATCAAAAGTAAGAAATACAATATGAAATGATATCAAAACTCTTCTAGTGTTGTGATCAAATTTTCCTCGATGGTAACTTAGAACCAACACAATAGGTTTCTCCTAAAGGAGATGTTAGTTGCATCTGGTAAATGACTACAATAATAATTTATCTCAATGTTGTCACATGATACCAAGTATAATACTATTCAAAGACTACTACCTCAACTATGATGTTTACTTGTAATGAGGTAGTTATCAACTTGTCATGTGCAACTTTGAATCTTATCAACTTAATCAATCAAACCTAGAACCTGGAGTCTTGTCCTCAAGAATGAGTGTGTTTATTTTCTTTCAAGTCTCCTTCACTCAATATGACAAGTGTTTTCTTCAATGATGTAGGAGCATCTCAAGAAATCCAACAAAGCAAGCGCAAAAGTGGAGGACAGTTGGAACTGCACCAGGGCAGATTTTGAGAATGTTTTGAATTTGAAAAGAGAAAGCATTAATGTAATATCTGGGAAGATATTTTTGTTTTTATGATATGGAGATTATAATGCAGATATTGAGCGTAGCTCTCATCTTCCGGCTAAAGTCATTTAATGTAATGAATGTAGAGTAGTCATCTTTAATTTTGATTAGATAGTTAGAGTTGTAGGAGGGAAAACTCTAAAAAAATCTCCCTCGCATGTATTGTATTGTGACAAGATTATTTCTCATTGTAAGAAGAAGTATCTGTAGAGAGCAGGAGAATAGGAGAACAAATATTGTATAAGTTGTATAAGCAGATAGTTGTTGCTATTGAACCCATGTACAGGAGCACTGGAATTAATATAAGAATGCTTTGATTCCATTTCATGGTGTTTATGGTTACTATTTACATCTATTGAATGGTATGTTACAATTGGTTTATGTTCTCTATTATGCATTTGTTTCAATGTTGTGTGTATGTATGGTCTTGATTTCATGTTGAATTTATGAAGTTTGTGAGAGAGGAAGTATGAGTTTCAATTGTTTCTTTTCTTGAGAATTCCTACAAGGAGTGCAGTGAAGGTTCACAAAGAGTGCATTGACGAGATTATGAGTTTCAACTCAGAAAAGATCAGGAGAGATACCGTTGTTCTCATACCAACACAAGTACAGGTATAGAAAAGAGTCATGCAAGGTGTGTGTTGGCTGGTCATTGTCTTAGATTTTTCCAACCAAGGAGAAGGGTTGAAGAACTGTTGTTGTGAGGAGTGCACAAAGTTGGAAGTGCTCAAATACCAGAGGTTATTGTGAATTCCGCAAGGAGTGTGTGAAAGAATCCTTTTGAAGCCTTGAGTTTGTAACAACAAAGTCAAGCTCAGGAAGGATAGATACTTCGAGGAACTCGAAGAAAGGACGAGGTTTGGGATCACCTTGTAGAATTAAGCTCAGGAGGAAAGACACCAAGTTATTTGGTCAGGAATCTTGGGAAATTGAGTGGACGGTTGAAATTCTCAGAGGGAGAATCACTGAAGTTTCATGGGCCATTGGATCTAGTGAACCAACAGGGAGATTAAGACTGAGTTTCTTTCAACACTCGTAAGTTCAAGAGGGAGAGTAGCCGTTAGATCAGGATCAATGAGATTCGCTCATCTAGCACTTTGAATTTCGACATTTCATAATTCGGGGCGTGGAGAAAGTCACAAAGAGAAGGAAAGAATCGTGAAATAGCGATTCGTGATATCCGAAAGGATCTAGACCATCAGATCATAGGAGGATCTATATCGTCGATCCGCAACAAAGAAACTGTGAGTTCAGACTTCGGGGAAACTAAGGAGTGTGGTATCGTGAACTCTCGAGTCGGGAAATACCGATGTGCTCAAGAGGTGGACCCAAGATGTGACTGAGGTCATATGGTTGAGGCATAAGGGAGGAGTGAGAAACATTATCCCTTTTCGGGGTTTCGGGGATTGAAGGAGTCGGGGGTAACTCACAACAGGGATCGCAAAGTTGCAAAACCTGAAATACCTTTTCGGGAAAGGTTGTGGTCACATCAGTTGGTCACATGGAAGGAGGTTCGCATCTTGTGCTTGTTCTCACACAAGTAACTTCTAAGAAGGACATGTGGTCATATTTTTTAAGGGTTCCAGTGGGAATTAAAGAGTCATTTAGACTCAAAGGGGAGATTAAGAATGATCCTTAGACCGAGAGGTCAAGCAAAACATGTTGAGGTAGGGGTGTTGCATTAGGTGGTATCAGAGCTTACAATCATTGTTTTATGTAAACAAGGGAGACAGAAGGAAATTTGTTATTAGATTCTGCGTGGAACAAATTGAAACAATGTCGCCAAGAAGATGTCAAGAGAGAGCAATGCCTGATCTATCCATGGAAAGGAAAATGAGAGAAATCCATGCTCGATTAGATGTAATGGAGACACCAAAAATATGGACAGCTGATGCTGGAGACGTCAGTGAAGACAAAAGAGAAAATGAGGCTAGAGCTGGAGAAGAAGTTGTAGTCGAATATGCTGCAGAAGAACGTATATTCAGGGTTGTTGAAAGAATAGGTGCTAGAGAAAAAATGGATATCCCGATGTACAAAGGAAACTTAGACGTTGAGGAGCTTCTAGATTGGTTTAGATATCTAGATAAATACTTCAAATATGAGGATATCTGATCCAGGTGGATATCAGTGGCCACCCACCTTTTCCAAATGGCTCAAAATGGCTTTCTGGCAATTTTGGCAATTTACTATTTTTAGCAGGTTTTAACTTCCGGGGCCATTTTGAGGGCCCAAATGAATGTTTTTCTAGATCAAGGTTCTCAATTATATCCAAAGACATGATTGAGCCCCCAAAATGAATCTCATCGACGATACCTTTCCAACGAGCTATCACACGCCTAAAATGGAGATCGTATGCAAAAGTTACGACCCCGGGAAGTTGATGTACTCACTTACCCAAACGGGGCCCACATGAATTTTGGCGCTTCATCTCCCAGGGTTAGGTTTTGGCATTCCTGCTTATTGTAAAAAGGCCTTCAGAGCCTCATTGTAATCATCTTCTTGTGAATGCGAGTAGCCGTCACATCTCTTCTCAGAGATAAGCTGCCACCATTCTAGTGAGTCTTTCACTCTGTATTTTTACAGTCTCTATACAT
>SNQJ01S0207498.1:0-16265 GCA_010110895.2 Picea sitchensis
TAATTTGTTTTAAGAAATTCTATCATTTAGATATTAAAATGACATCTTAATGAGAACATATGCATTATATTTTAAGGCGAAAACTAGCATATGTGACATCCCCAAAAATAAATAATTTTTGAATTCGAAAATTGTTAGGAAAATTATTCCATTTCTGGTAAATTCAAATTTGGAAAAATTTTGCCATGTATGGAAATTCCGAATTTTGAATTTGGTAAAATGTAATTAATTATTATGACAGTTGAGTAGTAATTTGATTTGACCCAACTAACTATTTGACTATGACATTTGTATGAAAACGAAATATTTTATAATTATTGTAGGAGGACAAATGGAACAACCATGTTAAAATCAGCTGACCATGACTCCATGAGTGGGGAACATGCTGGAACTACCTCAAGGCTAATTTTTACAAGTGGAAAATCAGGGATTTGGCCATTGGCAGCCCCTGAAAATTAGGGATTTAGAAAGATGCGAAAATTCCCAAGGGAGGGAAAAGACCTAGGCAAAAATATTGTTTTTGATATATAGCATATGTGAGGAGGTAGGACGTTTCCTAGTATGTTGTGGAAAATAACTACCGAGTACTTGTTGTTATGAGAACTAATTGTTGAGTGTGAGGCAAAGAGAATACTACTGATAGAGGAAGACATTGTTGAAGATGAAATTCCAAGTTCGCCCTCATGGATTCATGGTCAGGCTATGGGGTGCATAGGACAAGTGATTTGGTTGCCCTATTGTACGATTGGGAGGAACATGGTTGTTCCTTTTGTCTTCACGCGAATTGATTCAGATAAGTTATTATACTCATTCTCTGGTTAAATGTTATGATCATTGATAGATCTACATTTTGTTTACTTCTATGGATGAATTCTAGTCGAATGCTGTTGTGATTAGAGACTGACCAAATACATCCTAGTCATCAATTAGGAATGGATTATTTATGCTGGAACATAGTGTTGAGTAAATACTAATGTCATTGGATGTATTGACGGGAAGAACTATTCATGTAGAATGTTATTACTCTTGTAATAGGATAAACTCTAGGCTAAATCACACTTTCAATTAATTTTGTTGAGAAGATTAATTATGTGCATGATGCGATTGGGATCAAGTATACCATTATCTATGAATAATTATATTCCTGTAGGTAGTTATAGCATACCTAGGAGTCTCCACTCATGTACAAGTAAATTCAGGAACCAAACAAATACCCCATGTATGACATGAATTTTCATAAGATGTGTGTATATATATATATATTGGAAAATTGTATAGGTGTTAGAGAAAAACTGAAGTTGACTATCTACAACAAAAATAGTTAATGGTATATATATATATATATTTAGGTATTATATGAATCATACACTTACCAAAAGTATGTATTTACAACATGAAAATGAAATGTTCTATGCGTAAGGATCGACGAATTTTGAAAATTAGAAAATTTGGAACCCCTTTTTATATATTATTTAAGACGCTAGAATCGAAATTTCCAAACCCTATTAACAAATAATGACTATATCTAGCATCTCTGTTACTCTAAAATAAAAGTCGAATGACTCATACTGTTAGTCCATTCTTATAGAGAACATGTGGAAAAACAAGTAACTCTTTCATATTCTAAACTGTAATAATGGTCATAGTATATATGAGGTCAGAACTGCAATAACAAACAAAGTATATATATATCGGGTTGAGCACTTTGAAAATCAAAGGTTATTATTTTGATGTGATAGAAATAAGTGGAATCCCTCATGGAGAGATATGTACATAATCATGCTTGACCTATTTAAAGTTCCAAAATCAAAAAAACAATAAACATTCTACACCCAGCCACGATAGGTAGCATCATTATTAGGTGTTAATATAGTGGAATCCCCTTCCATTTAATTTCTATCAAACCAATTACAGAGATGAATTCAATTGACCCACTATAAAAGCCTCAAAATATTAGCTCAGATTAAACATCATTTTTTTTAGTATCAATGAATACTCCCAATCCCTATCCTAGAACCCGACTACCTTTGTTGGATTCAGAGTCATCATAAGTATGGAAATCTTAGAGGGAAGAAGACCCTACAAGCGAAACATGAACTTAAAGTTAATAACCATATAAATTGTGAACCAAGAATCTCGTTAGTAGAATGAACAAGAGAAAGGAAATGAAATAAAAATTGCCATAGATCCAATTACGAGTCTTCACTTAACTTAAAGGATGGAGATCGCCCTCCCTTTGGTAAGCAATGTCAAAGCCCATCCGGTAACCCGAAAGGGGAAAGTGGGTTGATAAATTTTGATGGGTACTCTCACATACAAATAGGTCCCCATCATTAGAAATGATAACGAAACTCTTATACTCGTCAAAAACAAAATAAGCTAAACAATAGAGAGGGTTACATAACCAAAACCTGAGAATGACGCAATATAACATGGAGTGCTATTAATAAAAAAAATATACTGTTCAAATATCATTCGACGGAAGGAAACATTCTTCTCAAACTATACAGAGAACTTCACTTTCTTGAAAATACATCACAGATAGCGACATTATCATGGAAAGAAAAATGAATGCATCAACGAAATTGTAGACTGTAATACGTGATACACATACAAATGTATTTTCATCCTTATCAAAGCCTAGTATGAATATAGTTTCCTTTTTACATAGATGAACGTATTTGTAAAGTCTAAGAACAGTAGAGGGTATAGAAACAAAATAGTACCGACATAGAACTTAACGGGAGTGGTGACCAGACCCATGGAGTAATGGGTATTCAAAGAAAATCTAGTTCTGTTTTGTAAGTGCACGATGTGGGGTAGGGAAAAGTTTGGAATTACCATTCAAGAGGATACACCACAGGCCGAAATTTCCTAAGTTGTCAGTAGATATGGTGACATATTACTTGAAGAATTCCCTCTCGTAAAAATGAATGCAATCACCCCATTTAAAAGGACTAACTCACCTACGATATCATCCCTGCCTTATAAAAGAGGAAAGGTCGAAAGAAAATGGGCCTTATTCGCTCTGTGTTTACCCACGCAATTGTAGATATTCTTTCAGTTAGTCCTATTAACTAGTAGTTGAAATAGAGAAAAATTCAGGAAATAGCAAGGGCTTTTCCCATAAAGAACTACACTCATTCTAAACCACCCAAAGCCTGGTAAAGACTCAATTCGATTCTAGATACTCCTAATCTAAATCTTTAATAATACCCAAAACAAACAAAGACTCAACTAAATCTTTCTGTCAATAGTCACCTAATCAACCTTTAGTACACAGATGTGGATGGGGTGCGAGTAAGTTTACCTAGTATAAGGGTGAGGTAGATGGCAATCCTCTTCGCTCAGAAACAAAAACAAATTCCATTGTTCGCCCAAGTATTACACAAAAGAAAAGTTAGATAATAGGAACCATGTCAACAATGGTTACCTCTAAGTCACATGAACCAAAAAACTTTGAGCAATAGTTACGGGAGGAGCTGTCTTGGAAGTAATGGAAGGGAAGGTGTGAAGTACCTAGACCATTTGGCCAGGGAAAGGTGTCAAGGTTCCATTGGACATGTACATCGAGAAGGAGGATGAGGCAGGGGCATTACAGGAAAAATTTAAATGTAGCAGTTAGAACTCATTTAATACATGGTAGTTACCTCTGTATTTCTTTAATACCATTTATTGAGTAAGGACGTTGGCCAGTTAAGACAGGGGTTTAATTCAAGGAATTTCCAATCTAGTTACACCAACACCATTCTCAATTAGGGAAAGCAATGTGTGCCATGGAAAAACCCTAACCATCGTTTTCAAATCCCATGCGTAAAATAGAAACACATCACATACACGGAACTAGAGTGGTCTAGCCCAGTTTCCTTAATCGTTATATGGTGCACATAATGAATGAGTTGATATGTGATGGGACCTTCTCGAAAGAGATGCAAAACCTTTGTATTAAATGAAGTATTATGTATGTACATTTAGATACCAGGGCATGCTTGTATAAGGTTCATAGTTATGTTAAACAATTTAAAAGACACATTTCAAAGTGTGACTCTAGTATATAGTAAGCAGAGTGCGACTATATCTTATAACCAGTCTAAGGATATATGCACCATGTTGTGAATATGGATAAAGATTATCTCATTTGGTATTAAATATATATAAAATTGGTGATTAATGGTAACATAAGAAAAACAAATTATGGTAAATTTGAGGTACATTACATATGGTATCAGAGTGAAGGTTACAACACTTGGACCTTGAACAGGGCCATATGATTACTTAGCATATGATTATGTTTATGTAAAAATAATAAACCTTTATTGTTGCAAGAATAAAACCCTTTTATGTTTTGTGTTAATCATGGCAACACAGTATGACACAAAAATTAGACTTGATGGGAATCCTGAACAGAATAGCGACGAAAGCTCACCTATTGAAGTTTTGGAAACGATGAGGAATCTCATTATTGAGATGTAGGTTTTCAAAGCCAACAATGAGAAACTGAAGAAAGCACAATAGGAGCAACAGGAAATAAATGAAGTTTTGTTACGTAGTATAGTGATAAAGAAAATCCCAAAGGAAGATAACAGTGAAGAAGAGGTCAACAAAAGGGCCTCCAAGAATTTTGTGCTTGAAGAAAAAAAAGAGGACATTTCGTCTAAAGGTACAACTTCATCTGAGGAAAAAACAAAAATAGACAGAAAAAGAAAACAAGTAGAACACCTTGAAGGAGAATTTAAGAAAATTAAACCAACTACCTTTGTTGGAGAATCCAGAACAGGAAAGGAAGTTGAGGCATGGTTATTAGACATCAAAAAATATTTCGAGATATACAACTATTTTGTCAATATGAAGGTCAGAATGGCCATTTACAATTTGAAAGGGAAAGCCAACATTTGGTGGCAAGATCTGAAATTGGCTAAGGGCTTAAAAGAGAAACAAATGGAATGGTCTGACTTTAAGAAATATTTCAAGTAACAATACCTATCTAAAAGCTACTATGAAAGGAAAATGAAATAATTTTATGAGTTACGACTTGTTTAGATGACAATGGAAGATCTTATAAACAAAGTCCTGGAATTACTAAGGTTCGTACCTTATATTCGGGAGAACAAGGTAGAAATCTAGTGGTTCCTAAGTTGTTTACCACATTCTTACAGGGACAGAATTGAGTTTGACAACCCCAAGTCCTTGAGTGAAGTATTTGTTAGAATATAGAATATTGTGTGCTTGTTTTTACCATTGATGATACCCTTGTCACCCAACCATAGGCTGAAGCCACCCTCTGAGCACCTTAACCTTGACTGAGAATTACTCCAGAAGAAAACCCTAGGCTAGATAGTCAAACAAGGTGTAGCGCATCTTCCTCCAAGGATATCACACCAACAATAGTTGATCAGATAGTACAAACCCTAAATAAGAGATAGTCCAAGACAACACCCAATATTGACTGCTGCAACAGCTGCACCTGCATCTCTCCTCCACATGTGTGCACCAAAACTAGGAACTGCAGTGCACACGCGTTGCTCTCTGCAATTCTGAAATGTGTCAAATGAGAACTGGCGTCCTGCATTTATAGTGGTTCTGCCAGATTTATTGGGGCCGACTTCTCATTTTGGATATGTGTCTGTTAAGTATATCATTATTATTTCTGGCCAAATTCTTCTCTTGGAGGCTAATAACCTAATATAAATAATCTTCTTGAGCTGACAAGACTTCTAGGGTTATTAACCAACTCATTAGGGTTTTCTCTTGCTTTCCATAGTCTTCTATTCTCATCAGGTTTACATGTGGAGGTAAATGCCTCCCACATCTACCATAATATTAACACTCCCTCCTAGCTGGGAGGTATTACAAGTAATGGTCTTGAGCACAAAAACATACCATTTACCCGGTAGCATCAATATAGTTGTATAGACTATCTCATGACTAGATCATGAGCATCACCATCACCATCAGCTACATCATCTCTCGAAACCATACTTCATTTGAGTAATTAGACATGATGATGGATAAGTCACTCACACCATAGAGTGATACAAAAGCCATTCTTACAATCTAGAAGAATAAATGCTCTGAACCATTTTCTGTCTGGAAAAATCTTTGTTCATCATTAGTCTGGATGATGATTATCTCTAATAAACTGCTGATGGTCTTCAAGGCAATTAGAACAAAAATAGAACACAACTGTGTCTATAAATAGTAGTACATAACTACAATCTAGTGGTACATTACCGCACCAAGTAACACACAAGTACTTGATCAACAACGTATAGTCACAAACAATGGAACATATCCACCACACTAGTCTACATCTACTGTCATACAGTCTTCATAAAAAACATCTGATAGCAACCTGCATAGAAATATTGTTATGATATAAACTGAATCATCTGGACCAATCTTTCACTCACATCTGTGATCTCTGAAAGAATATTTGCCTCATGAACAATGGAACATATCCACCACAATAGTCTACATCTACTAGCATATAGTCTTCATAACAAACATTTGATAGCAACCTGCACATAAACAATGTTATGATATAATCTCAATCATTTGGGCCAATATTTCACTCACATCTGTGAGTTCTGAAAGAATATCTACCTCATAATAGAACAATGAGATATCTAGACTATTCTTCTCAAGCAAGGAAGAATAACTATCCTATTTTCTGAACCTGAACCATTCCCCACCCTGGGCCATTCTTCCTACACTAGACAAAGTGCACCCTAGAGAGAATGTATAACCCTAAGGAATGTTGAGCCTGGACCATTCCCCACCCTGGGCCATTCCTCCTACACTAATCAAAGTGCACCCTAGAGAGAATGTATAAACCCTAAGGAATGTCTGTCCCTGATTGTTGAGCCTGGACCATTCCCCACCCTGGGTCACTCCTCCTACACTAATCAAAGTGCACCCTAGAGACAATGTATAAACCCTAAGGAATGACTGTCTGGACCATTTCCTCTATTAACCACAAGAGGAAAAGACTATCCTGCATCAACCTTCAAAACATACCATTCCTCATGTTAACCACAATGAGAAATCGTTGTTCGGCAAGGTGGGCCAATCTTTTTAAGTAACCCTCAAGAAGAGAGGTTGCCCTAGACCACTCCCCATGTTAACCACAATGGGAAGTCATTGTCTATGATACATTAGCAATCAAACTACTTCGCATGTTAACCACAATGGGAAGTGACTGTCCGTCAGAAATCTCAATCCACTTTCCGAACAGGAAAGCATTTGTCCAATATGGACTATTTTTCAATCTTGAAAATGAATGTCTTCAACAATGTTTTCAGTGCTCCCTCCTAACTTGGAGAGTCATTTCTTCCTTTTTCAATAAGAAGGAATTTGTTTCCATGAGCTTCAACTTGAGTACACAAACTCTTTCATCTTGGATAGAATTTTTACCAAAACGTCTTCTTATTTGCTCATCTGTGGAGATATGTATTGGAGAATCATTTTCTCCTTTCTGGACTTCATCATGGAAAATGTAATGCTCGATTTAAAATGTATTTTAGTCTGGAACACTGTGAAGGCTTCATGTAGATATGAACAATAGAGTATATCATAGTTGGAAAAAGGAACATATCCATGTGGCACTTCTTCTGTCATCATAAAATCTGATCTACTGAGTAATCATCTTGATGTTATAGGAAATATTCACCATGCTTCTGTTGTGCACTGGAGGTTATCCACCAAGTTATCTTCTTCTATCTACATACGCTCTTTATTCAATTTCTCTGGAGAACATTGTTTTCATTCATTTGATGTAGAATTCCGACTCATGGATGTGCGAATGATATAATGACTTATGTAGAGATAAGTCTGGTTTACTGGAACAAGTAATCATCATAGCCTTCTCCCTCCATCTGGGAGAACCTCTAGTTTTGGATATAGCAATAATTTTATTCATAAGTTTTCCATACACTGTTCTTTATCATGACTTTCAGTTCTTCTTCTTGATTGCTTTTATTGAGTTTATATCATGTTGACAATCTTGTGATTCTTGATACAATGACTGGTTTTTCCGGATTCTCTTTCTTTCTTGGAATCTTCATTTTTTTCTGTAGCTCTTGGGTCCATGGAGTTTCTTATATATTCCATTCCCTAGAGATTCCACTTCTTCCTTTCATCATAGAATCACAGATCTGGATGGACAACCAGGAATACTTTAAGGCTTCTCTTCGAAGAAGTCTTCTCTTACGGTTGATCTGAACACATACTGTNATATATATATATATATATATATTTCATCATCTTAAATGAATTATAGGATTAGATCCCTCCTAATCCTTGCTTCATGTATAAGTGTATATAATTGGCTCCCTCCATCTAATAGAGTCCGTGCTTCCATCTACATCCTTATTTCCTTCTGCAATGTATAATTGGCTCTCTTTGTCTAATAGAGTCCACACTTTCATCTGCATCCTTATTGTCTTTTGCAATGTATAATTGGCTCTCTTGTCTAATAGAGTCCACTCTTTCGTCTTGTTGTTTTCTACAAAATGTCATAAGTCCTTTTCCAATTTCCTCTCGATTGCTGACTTCTTTCTGTATTTGCTTCTTCTAAGTCTCTTCATGATTGATTCAACTAATCTTGCAATAGCTTCCACATGATTTGTATTTCATTCTTTCATGTGTATTATCTAATGATATCTCTTTTCATCTTATTTTTTCTTCCATGGGTATAGTTTTTCTTAGAACACAATATCTGCCAAGAGATAGATATACAAGATATGTACAAAGACGATGCAAATAAGATATGTATAGAGACAATGCAAACAAGAAATAAAAAGAGTGTTGTTACCTTTTAGAAGAAGAAGTCTCTTCCATCCTTCTTAGTCTTCTTTATAGGTTCCTTTTCTTCGGAAATCGATGCTTCGTGTTTCTCCTTCATTTTCTTTAGCTCGGGATAGTAATTCTTGTAGTGACCATACTTTGGACAGTTGAAGCATTGCACTTCTGAAATGTCTTTCTCTTGATTTGGCTTCCTCCTTGAACCAAACTTCCTTTTGTTCCTGAACTTCTTGAATATAGCTATGAAAGCTTGATCGTCGTACTTCTTTTGGGGTTTCTCTTTTGTATTGATCCTTGATTCTTCTTGAGCACAACAAGTCCAAAGTTCTTCAAATGTCAGATATTCCTTCCTTGTGTTCATGCTTGTGGAAAATGCATCCCATGTCTTGGGAAGACCATTGAGTACTATGTTCACCAATTCCTTTTCTGAAGTGGTCTCTTCAATAGCTTGTAGTTGATATCTTAACTGGGAGATCCTTAGAAAGTATGATGTTATGCTTTCGTCATCATTCATCTTCATGTTACAGAGCTCATTCTTCAGACCCGTAACTTGTCCAATGTTTCTGACTGAGAAGAGATTTTTTAGGGCATTGTACATATTCTTTGATGAGTAAAGATGGGAGATGTAGGGTATCAAGTAGTATTTTATAGAATCCACTATGATACTCATGGCATTTATGTCAACATCTTTGAACTTTTCCATAGCTGCAACATTATGTGGTTCCTTCTCTTTTCCTTCTTCAAACTCTGGCTTCACGATCTTTCCTTTCACAATATCCAACACTTTATTCTTGGCAAGGATGAGGTCAATCCTTGTCTTCCATGCTCTGAAATTAGAGGGTCCATATAAATTGTTTTCAGACTTCATAGAGTTAGTCATGGCTTGCTTGACTTGGTCAAACCCTAGATTTGACTAGAAATTCAAACTTCACGTCTTGGCTTGCTGAGAGTATCAGGAGATCTGCTAGGATAAGGTGCACTAATATATCTAGAGATTAGGTCAATATCTTCACTTAATGTGCCTCAACGAAACGATTAGGGTTTCTGCAACTCCTCCTGCTCCTGCTAGTAACCCTACTGACAGTGCATTGGAAGCTGCTTCTGCTAGTAACCCTAGCGACAGTTCCTTAGTGAGCTCAATATCCTAGTGGCTATGTTTCCTTCTAGCGTTTAGATTGAATGAAAGAGGTGTGGGCCCATAACCTGTTAGAATATAGAAGATTGTGTGCTTGTTTTACCATTGATGATACCCTCATCACCCAACCATAGGCCAAATCCACCCACGGAGCACCTTAACCTTGACTGAGAATTACTCTCGAAGAAAACCCTAGACTATATAGCCAAACAAGGTGTAGCGCATATTCCTCCAAGGATAGTGCACCAACAATAGCTAATCAGATAGTCCAAACCCTAGCCAAGAGATAGTCCAAGCCAACACCCAAGACTAGTTGTTGCAATAGCTACACCTGCAGCTCTCCTCCACATGTGCACACCAAAACTAGGAATTGTAGTGCGCAACAGTTGCTCTCTGCAATTCTGAGATGTGTCAAATGAGAACTGGTGCCCTGTATTTATAGTGGTTCTGCTAGATTTGTTGGGGCTGACTTCTCCTTTTGGATATGTGTCTGTTCAATATATCATTATTATTTATGGCCAACTTCTTCTCTAGGAGGATAATAACCTAATATAAATTATCTTATTGAGACGACAAGACTTCTAGGGTTATTAGCCAACTCATTAGGGTTTTCTCTTTCTTTTCGGAGTCTTCTATTCTTGTCAGGTTTACACATGGAGGTAAATACCTCCCACAACTACCATAATATTAACAGTATTTAGGAAAACACGAATGTGCTACAACCAGTACAAACAATGGGTAGAGTTTGCCAAAGCTTGGAAGGATAATAAACAAGACCGAATGAACCAGTGGAAGAAGGGATACCAGCCAACTCCTTATCGAAATGCAGCAAAAAAATTTCCCAGAAAATATTTTCACTCCAATAATCCAAGTACACAAAGCAATAGTAAACTAGTAAATCTGGGAACAAAGAAGTTTGGGGACAGTTCCCGTGAACCATTAAAGTATTGGGAATGTGGAGAACCTCATCTAAGGAGGAATTATCCACGTTTAAATACAACAAACATAATTGTTGTTTGTAATTTGCAGGAAGCCTTGACGGTGGGTGATGTGGGCAGAATCCCACATCGGATAAATGCAGTCGCAGATGGTCGACAAGCTGGGCATTAGTCCTCTGTGGTGGAAATCGAAGGTAAAATCAATAACACTCAATTTTTTGTTTTAATTGATAGTGGAGATACGTTAATTTATATCACTCCTGGTGTGGTAGAGTCAAATAAACTTAAGAGAATGAAACACGCAAAATCATGGCTGGTACAACTAGCAACAAGAACTAAAAGGAAGGTGGTTGACTTTATTTATGATTTTGAGTTCAATTTAGATGGCCAAAGAGTAAGAACAAACCTGAACATTCTACCACTGGGATCTTATGATGTGATTATCGGAATGGATTGGTTGGAAAAGAACAAAGTAGTTCTATATTGTTATGCAAAGACACTTAGGTATAAAGACGATTATGACACTACTAGAACAACCCAAGGTATACCAAAACCAATATCAGTTAGACAAGTCACAACAATGTAATTCAAGAAATGCATGAGAAAGGACTATCAAGTCTACGCGATTCAAATAACTAATCTGTTAGGAAAAGAAGATAAGCCCAACTTGGAAGACTTTGTTGTTCTACGAGAATTCAGAGATGTGTTTGTTGATGAAATACTTGAATAATCCCCTAGAAGGGAAGTAGATATAGTCTCCCATTTCCATTCTGGTACCGGTAATGGTTGTACTAGGCCAGCTAGGTATTGGTGCTCGACCTTAACCTGCTGACAATCTTGGCACCTAGCCAAGTACTCTATTGTTTCGCCCTTCATTTTAGGCTAGTAAAATAGTTTTCTAAGCGTTGTTATTGTTTTCTGGTAACCTGGATGGCCAAAATATGGTTTCTTATGCAGTTCGTCTAAAACTGTGAATTTTAACTCTGTTGAATCTGGTATGTAAAGTTTGTTTTTAAATCGTAATAGTCCCTTCTTGTCGATACTTAGATCTGGTTTATCTAAGTTTGCGATACTATTTTGAAATTATTCCATAATCTTAATGTAATTTCCATCGTTAATACCTGCTGTCCCTATTCTTTGTTCTAGATCACTTTCTGCCCTGCTGATATTTATCTCAAATAACCCATCGACTCTTCGGCTTAAAGCGTCTGCTAATTTATTTTCCTTACCCTTGATATGTCTGACCTCGAAGTCGAATTTCCTCAAGAAGTCTATCCATCTTGTTTGTCTTGCATTAAGATCTGGTTGGTTAAACATATATTTCACCCCACTATTATCCTTCAATAGTAGAAATCTTCTTCCCATTATGTAGTGTCACCACTTTTTTAAGGCGTGTATTACCGCTACTAATTCTAGGTCATGAGTGACATAATTTCACTCGTGTTCTCTTAATTTCCAGGACTCATAACAAATAACATGTCCTTCCTGAGTTAGGACACCACCTAGTCCTTCTTTAATAACATCAACACATATGGTGAAGTCTTTGTCTGGGTCTTTTACCTTCAAAATGGGCGCAGTTATCAATAATTCCTTCAGTTTGTTAAACTGTCTTGACACTTCTCTGACCAGTTAAACTTCATCCCTTTCTTTTGTAATGACGTGATAGGGTAGGTTATTTTGGAAAACCCTTCTATAAACCTACGGTAATATCCGGTGATTCCCATGAATGACCGGATATCTGCTACATCCTTAGGTACCGACCATTCCATAATGGATTTTGTCTTCTCTGGGTCTACGACAATGCCTTCTACTGAAATCACATGTCCTAGATATCGTATTTTTTTTTTAATACAAGTCACACTTGTCAAATTTGGCGTACAGTTTGTGTTTCCTCAACGTTTGCAAAACTATACTTAGGTGTTCATCATGTTCCTCCTCCATTTTTTAATAGACCAGAATATCATCGATAAATACTACCACGAACTTGTCTATGTATTGACTAAAAATAATGTTCATCAGGCACATAAATGTGGTTGGTGCATTAGTGAGTCCGAAAGGTATGACTACAAACTCGTAATGTCCATATCTTGTCTGAAACGTTGTTTTGCTTATGTCCTCATCTTTTATCCTAACTTGATGATAATCGGATCGCAAATCCAACTTTGAAAAGATCTTGGCCCCACCTACTTGATCGAACAGATCATTTGTCCTTGGTAAGGAGTATTTGTTCTTAATAGTCATTTTGTTCAGTTGTCTATAATCGATACATAGTCTTAGAGTACCATCTTTATTTTTCACAAAGAGGACTGGTGCCCACCATGGTGAGACACTCGGTCTGATATACTCTTTGTCCAACAATTCTTGTAATTGTAATTTTAATTCTATCAGTTCTGATAGACTCATTTGGTAAGGTGATTTTGAGATAGGGGTTGAACCGGGTAGTAGTTCTATGGAGAAGTCTATTTACCTTCTAGGAGGTAATTCTAGTATCTCATCCACAAACATGTCTCTAAATTCACGTAGGAAAACAAAGTCTTCTAACTTAGGCTTATCTTCTTTTTCTAACAGATTCATCACTTGGATGGCATAAACTCGACATCCATTCCTCATACACTTATTGAGTTTCATCACTGAAACTTGTCTGACTCATACTGGTTTTGGTATACCTTGGGATATTCTAGCAGTGCCAAAATCATCTTTATAGCTAAGTATCTTTGTATAAAAATCTAGTACTGCTTTGTGTTGTTCTAACCAATCCATCCTGATAATCATATCATAAGATCCTAATAGTAGGATGTTCATATTTGTTCTTATATTTTGACCATCTAAGTTGAACTCAAAATCAGAGATAAAGTCAACTAATTTCCTTTTAGTACCTGTTGCTAGTTGTACAAGCCATGATTTTGCGTGCTTCAGTTTCTTAAGTTTATTTGACTTTACTACGTTAGGGGTAATATAAATTAACGTAGCTCCACAATCAATTAGAACAGAAATTCGAGTGTTATTGATTTTACCTTCAATTTCTACCACCGAGGACTGGTGGTCAGCTTGTCGACCATCTATGGATACATTTATCCGATATAGGATTCTACCCACGTCTCCCACCATCGAGGCTTCTTGCAAATTATGAACATCATTTTTGTTTGTTGAAATTAAACGTGGACAGTTCATCCTTAGATGAGGCTCTCCGCATTCACAACACTTTAATGGCTCGTGGGCGCTATCACCAAACTTATTTGTTCCCAGGTTTACCGGTTTACTATTGCCTTGTGTATTCAGATGATTGGAGTGAAAATCCTTTCTTGGAAGACTTTTTGCTACATTCTGATAAGGAGCTGGTTGGTATCCCTTCTCTCGCTAGTTCATTCGATCTTGCTTCTTATCCTTCCAGGCTTTGGGAAACTCTACCTGTTGTTTATACTGGTCATAGCACATTCGTTCTTTCTTAAATACCTCACTCAAGGATTTGGGGTCGTCAAAATCAATTATGTCCCTGTAGGACTATGGTAAGTCGTTTAATAATCGCTGGATTTTTACCTTATCCTCCCGGATGTATGGTACAAACCTTAGTAGTTCCATAAATTTATTTATAAGGTCCTCCATCGCCATATGTTTGAGTCGTAACTCATAAAATGCTTTCGTCTTCCTTTCATAATAGCTTTCTAGAAAAGTATTGTTTCTTGAAATACTTCTTAAAGTCGGACCAGTCCAACTATTTCTCCTTTAGGCCCTTGGAAAATTTCAGTTCCTACCACCAAATGTTGGCCTTCCCCTTCAGATTGTAGATGGCCATTCTGACCTTCATGTTGCTAGAATAGTTGTAGATCTGGAAGTATTTTTTGATGTCCAACAACCATGCCTTAGCTTCTTCTCCTGTCCTGGATTCTCCATCAAAGGTAGTTGGTTTAATCTTTTTAAATTCTCCTTCAAGGTGGTCTACTTGTTTTCTTTTTTTGTCTGGTTTAGTTTTGTCTTCAGCTAAAGGTGTCCCTTCAGAAAAACTGTCTCCTTTTTTTGTTTTCGTCCCATAGTTCTTCGAGGCCCTTTTGCTGATCTCTTCATCATGGTTATCATCTTTTGCTCTTTTCTTGGTTACTATACTATGCAACAAGACTTCATTTATCTCTTACTGTTCTTGCTATGATTTCATCAATTTTTCATTGTCGGCTTTGAAAATCTGCAGTTCAACAATAAGATTCCTCATTTTTTCCAACACCTCTGTGGGTGAGCTTCCATCACTATTCTATCTTGGATCTCCAGGAGGTCCTTGCTATGGATTTCCTTCCATCCTCATTTCTGCACCCTCTTGAGCTGCCATAATTAACACAAAACAGAAAGGTCTTTCTATTTGTAACCATAAAATTTATTAGTTTTACATAAATCAAAATATATACTAATCAACTAACGTGGCCCTGTTCAGACCCAGTGTTGTAACTTTTTTCTCTGATACCATATGTAATGTACCTCAAAAAATATGTCTAAATTTATTTCTTTTCTGGTTTTACATTTATCCTTGAATAACTTCGATAGTCAAGAAAGGTAGGCTTTCTATTATAATGCTTGATTCTGAAAGTTTGCTAGAGTCCTTACTATTGTCGACTGTCATTACCACTCAACTTAAAGTTTTTAAACTGACGATATAAGAAGTTCTTACTCCACATTTCAATGTTTATTTAAAGTTATGTAATTATAATTACTTTCCTATCTGTTTGTACCTATAACCATTACCATAGGCTTACAATACAATGACTTTGGGTTTTATGGCCTAAGCCTTACGTGTTATACCATACACATAAACCATTACCATAGATTTATAGTACATACGACTCAGGTAACAGGTCGAGCGTTAGAGTATACTCTTCTGCGAAAAGTTTAATATAAGAAGGCCCCTTTATTTTAAAGTATTTGGATATGGGATAGTGGTTAGGTAAGGCCTTCTGGTTAAACTCCAAGTACAAATATGTTATAAACACTCTGTCATGCTAGTAAATCCCATTCGGCTCCACCTGTCTGGATGTAGTGTCAATTGTACATTATATTAACTGCATTTATTGTGATTTAGGGTTAAAGGTTTCCATGAGTCACACCGATGCTTCCTTAATCCATGGTTCATTGAATACCAAAGGAGGGTAGGTCTGATATGCACTTAATCCTAGCCAGGGCATTAAAGGGGGTAGGGTACATACTGTTGATTAAGGTTGGTTGTCATTGATGTCAACCCTTGAAGAAAGACCCATAGCACAAAGGTTTTGGTAATGGAACCAATAGTTTTTGATGTAAATATGACTCATTATTGTTTTTTCATGGTTGATAAGAATTAAATATGGATGAACTCCAAAGTGGTCCCCTTATGGTGAAAGCCCTCACGGGAAGACGCTTTGTGGATTAAG
>SNQJ01S0207499.1:0-16147 GCA_010110895.2 Picea sitchensis
AGAAATGCAGAGAGATAAGATTAGTATATTCAAATGTATGAAGAAGTACAGAACAGAACTGAAGAGGTTAAGCAGTCAATTACATTGTAAGATGGTTGAGCTATATATGCTCAAGCAAGACAAAAATAGAAAGTACAACTGTCCAGTACAGCTGGCAGTGTACGGTCATACTGTTGAGGGTACAATATATTTAACAATTAGAGGATCATTTTTTCTTTGAGGGAAATTTCTCCTCTTTTTTGTTCAATGATATGTCCATTGATTGGTTGAATTTTTCTATTTGCGTGTTTTCATTCAAAAAAAGGGTCTTTGTACATGAACAAACATTTTTTTCTGATATCCTCTCATTTTTCTCTCAAACCAAGTATGACCAAACCTGTGTACGGCCAAATATGCCTTCGTTGAATCCCTCTATGCACCCAAAGGAGCATATGGTTGTGTTATTTCCCTGATAAGGGGGATTTCACTTAACCATGGTTTTTTAGTATTTTTTTAATTTATGTTCGAGGGTTTCTCTCTGCTGGAGGACCAATATATTGATTGCAATGCCATTTTTATTTTATCAAAGGGTCGTTCCGGCTATTTTGGGGAGCAATTTTCCTATTATAAGTTTATTTCATCAAATACGAGGTTTTAGTCAATGTTATCCTCTTGTGCATATGAGAAAGTCTTTATAGCCTCAAATTGGCTTCCACACGCACCGTACAACCTCAATTTCAACTGATTTTTTTCTCTGTGTGTGTTTCAGGTCTTCTACATTTGGTTATTTCTCTCGACATAGAAAGAAAGGGTTTGTTGCATATCTACAACCTTTCCATTCATACCTATATTTTCACAAGTATATATTCAAGATATTTTATTTGGTTTGTGTTATTTTTCTTGTATTTATTTTTGTCTCTCATACTTGATCATCTTAACTTCATAGGTTTCTTCAGTTTATGAGTTAGTTGGCACTAACCATATTATTTAGAAGATAAATATTATTGAAATTATCAAGGGAAATAATCTCTAGTTCCTGGTCAATGGTGCAAGCATAGAACCAACTAATGCCAAATAATTACCTTCATGGGAGGATCACTATGAACATGAAATAGGTATTATTGGGAAAATAGTCTTAGACAGTCTACAGGTACATATCAAAGTTGAAGATTACCCTGTCAAGCTATGGAAAAATTTATCTTCCTTGTATGAAAATATTGATAATGTCTTTGCTTATTATCTTGAGAACAAAATTCATGAACTATATCCCAAAGACTTTAACATAGCTGAGTTCTTTCTTTCAAATTTAAAGACTATAATGAGAAGCTTAAACATTTTGGTAAGGATTACAAGAAAATTGATACAACTCTCATTATTGTTGTACAACATAAATTTCCTTTTGTTTAGGATATGCCTATACAAACTCAAAATATGACCATTGAAATGTTTGATGGAACTGTGAAACCTACTTTTGAATAGTTTTTCAAAGGGTTGATTTGTGAATAGGAAAGGTGGATCTCATCACTACAATTGGTCATTCACAAATCCCATTTGACATAGATAATCCATATATAGTTTCTCATAAGAATACCGAGTATCATAATGGTAGTACTTCCAATTAAAATTATAATGATGCTCTTGCCAATGCCTTGAAGAAGAAAGTATGGAAGAATTGCAAGCATTGTGGAAAAACCAATCATGTTGAGAAGAATTTCTTTAAGAGGCATAATCAAGTAGCAAAGGCTAGAAACAAATTCGATAGAATAGTACATAACTCTGAGTGGCTATATTGTTCACTAGTGTAACTATTATTCTTCTTTTCAATGGATTGTGAATTCATGTGCTTCTAAGCATATGATTGGTATTTCTTCATTATTCACCTGTTATGACAACAAAAAGTAAACAACTCATAAAGTTTTTATAAGTGATGGTAAATAGCTTTAAATATTTGGTTCTGGTAAGATTCAAGTTCCTAATGGTTTATTGGAAAAAAAAAATTCATGTTGAAGGCATGCCGATCAATATCCTTTATGTTTATCGTGCTTGTAAAAAAGGTTAGAAGTTTGAAGCATGACCTAATTAATATATTCTAAAATATATCAAAAACAATTTCAAAATTGTTTCATCAGGTCGAGTTGATCATGAAACAAGTTTTCTTAAGTTTATTAGCCTTACTTCATCTAACAAATAACCATTATATTCTTGTGTTGCAGATGCTTATGAAAACATTGAGCTGTGGAAAGAGAGTTGAGGTCATTCAAACTATGATAAATACAAATTTTATCCAAAATCGTACATGGCTTGCATAAAATTTATTCCACTAAAGGTGTTTGTTAAGGTTGTGTCCTTGGTAAACATCACATGGAAATTTTTGATAAGGATAAGTCATTGTGTGCCCAAGAATAGTTGCAACTACTTCACAATGGCATATGTTGTTCTCTTGAGACTCTTCATTATCAAGTGTTTTCTACTTCATATCCTTTATCGATGATTACAATAGAGAGACATGGGATTATTTATTGAAGCATACATGTGAATATTATATTGTTTTCCAATAACTTAAAGCCTTAGTTGAAAAAGAATCTAGTAAATGCATCAAGAATCTTAAAACTGACAATGCATGGGACTACAGTAAGCATGGATTTACAACATATTTATCCAAGAATGAAATATAGTATTAAATGATAGTTCCTTACACACCCCAATAAAATGGGGTCGCAGATAGGAAAAATTGGACCTTGGTTGAAATGGCTAGATCTATGATTTATTCAGAAGGACTGTATAAATTATTTCGTGTTGAAGGTATTTGTTGTGCTAAACATATTTTGAATAGGGTTCCTACTAAAGAATATTTACAGGTTACGCCTGAAGAAAAGTGTAGTGGAATATGACGATATAATAGAAATTTAAGGATATCTCATAGTGAATTTGTGGCACATATCCCAAATGAAAAAGATAAGAAGTTGGAGCCCAAATATAAAAAGTAAATATTTGTTGGTTGTAGTGAGGATTATAAAGTTTATAGGTTGTTTTATCCATACAAACAAGATGTTATAACGTATTATTCAGTGATATGTTCAATTAAATGAAGTCTTTCCACCACCTGAGTCTATCGAACCTCATGTTACCTTGCAATTTCCTCAATATCCATTTGAAGTTGTGTTTCTTCCTCCTTCATCAAGTATTTGGGAACCTCTATATCTTGACTCACCTACTAGTTTGAGTGATCCACCTGAATATTTTGAAGATACTAGATTTGTTCCCACTACTACCCCCCTCTTCTGGTTTGGGAACATTAGACACTTGAGTCTATAGGTTATGAGATTGGTTATCCATCCAACACTCGAAGGATGAGATCTGATTTTTATCTCATGGAAAAAGTGTTAGTCATAGATGATCCCTCCATTTATTTAGAATATAAAAGAAAACCATAATGAGAGAATAAAATGGTTGTTTAATATGATTCTTTGATCAAGAACAAGACTTGGAATCTTATCCCACTTCCTCTTGGTAAGAATATGTTTGGTTGCAAGTGGATTTATAAAACAAAATTCACTACAAAAGGATAGATTGAAAAGCATAAAGAATGATTGGTCACTAAGGTATTTCATAAGAAGGAGGGTATATATTATACTGAAACATTTTCTCCTCTTGCTAAAATGAAGACAATCAGAACCATCATTTATGTTGTTGCATCCTTTCAATGGGAAATTCAACAAATGGATGTGAAGAGTGAATTTTTAAATAATGATCTTCATGAATAAATTGATATGCAACAACCACCTAGTTTTATCTCCTCTAAAACTTCAAGTTTGGTGTGAAGGTTGAATTTTAGCATCCCAATCCTCCAAGATGAGCCACGCCATAGAAAAACCCAACTTATATCACCAGTGAATATTTGAATTTATTTGAATTCTTCCCATTAGTACTCTGATACCATTTAATGATTACCATGCCCTGAATATGAAAAAAATATGTGATTTAGCAACATGCAATTCATGCATAAATATGTACAATTAAATCATAACCGATTGAAAAAATATAATCACATGTAAATCATTAAAAACACATAAAAGACAGATATATTTTAATTCAAAATAAACTACTAGTTGTAGCTGAGGTGTTCCTCCTAGTCGTAGACTATGTTGATCATTCACTTTCAACAATAGGTCACCACAAGTCAGGGCTATGAATCCACTAGGGAAAAGGCTACCTAATATAGCACAGTAAAATGTAGGCATAGGTTCCAATTCTTGCAGTAGTTCCCACCTCACATCCTCTCATTCCTCGTAACCTATCCCACCCAAGGAAGTGTACCCCTTCTTTGTTCAATAGTCCTTTAGTTTTCCCACTTACCTTCCAAGCTATTAGAAACAATCCATCAAGGAAGTATTAGATATGTATATCACTTGGAACAAACGATTTCTCTAAGAATTTACACAACCACTTGGCCAAA
The DNA here is from genome assembly GCA_010110895.2 of Picea sitchensis. Classification (NCBI taxonomy): domain Eukaryota; kingdom Viridiplantae; phylum Streptophyta; class Pinopsida; order Pinales; family Pinaceae; genus Picea; species Picea sitchensis. Next base: position 4,436 of record SNQJ01S0207499.1, read on the forward strand.
ACATAGGGAGAAATATTCCCAACAATTCTCTTACCCAAAGAGAATGCTCCATAGGCTTGCAAATATGATTTTTCATCCCTAACCACCAAGTATTTACTAGGTAACAATCAAATCCACCCCTTCCACTCTCCAAGAATAGGTATGGATTATAAAATGATTGGAAAAAATAATGACAATTACACTAATTCCCAACATTATATATGCATGTGCCTAACTTGACACATGGTACTCAAAGAGCCTACTTTTTCTCCACTTGGTGTTGCGTTCCTCCCACATAGGAACTTAAGATCAAAGATAACAGATGAAGTTTTGAATTGGGAATACTATTATTCTATTCCATGGCTTAAGACCCCTTCACTTAGCCTGTCCCTACTATGGATTCCTACACCCCCATACTCTTTTTGTTTAATTTGGTTTGCAGAAGTGATGTACTTTATTAATACAATCATGTGTGAATACATATTAAAATTGTTAGACTTATTGGTCTTTCATCTCATAGGATCCTTGGCCTAAATCAAATAGGAATTTTGGCCTTAAAACATGTATGCAAGGGCACTCTGGCCCAAAACATACTGACTCACTAGACTATAGAGAATATGTACATTTACAATTGGGGTTCAGCCTAGGGGTATTACATTCCCCTCCCCCTTATTTATGCACTATCCAAAGTGCATTATATACACATGTACAAGAAAAATTCTTCAAAAATATTTAAAAAGATCTAGGTACTCTTCATGCATGACATATTTATGTTTCCACGTTGCATCTTCAGGACTGTAACAGGTCTATTGGACCTTTACCAACCCTATTTCTCAACTCTCGAGAAGCTTGAAATTTGATGCAGGAGCATCTACGACTCCCACAAGCGAGCCGCACGAGGAGAAAGAATACAGCTGGACAGCGCCATCGCGTGCATTTTGAGTTACCTTGGAGTTGTTGCGTCGCCACTTGAACGAAGGAATTCAAAGCTAGACGCACTCGTATGATATTAAAGATAAGAAGGCACTTATTTAGTTTTAATGCTGTTACGTAGGAGTTAACTGTAGATTAGACAGTCTTGACTCTTGAGAGGGAAAACAGAATATAGGCACCCTCCTTGGTATTATTGAAGAGTTCTGGATTATTTTGAATAGAGCATTAGCATTGAGAGCAAGGGAGAACAGAGCAGAGAGTTTGTGAAGAAACCCCATGTGTAGACATTGAATTAATAGGAAGGCTTTGATTCAATTCCATGGCTGGATTTGATCTCTGTATGTTGTTGATATTATGTTTATGCATGTTTGCTTCTTTTTATGCTTATCTCCTATATGCTCCATATGTGATTGCATATCAGGTTCGTAACCTGAGGGAATGAAGTGAATGAGTTCCAATTGTTTCTCTGCTTAAGCCAGGAGATTCCTGCATAGAGTGCAGTTGAATTCCTCCGCATAGAGTGCGTGGAAGAGGTTAAGCAGTTGAACTTTTGTTCTCTTTTGCCCAGAGTGAATTGGGTTGTTTGAGCGGGCAGGTGGAGTGCAGGTCGAACTGGAATCTCAGCAGCAAGTCTGAGAAGGGAAGAACGGGTTTGCTGTAGTCGCTGATGTACAGAACCCGGGAGACTTCAACACTTTGGAAGTTGTTGGAGGAGAAGCGTAGAGAGTGTGCTCGAAGTTCTCTGAAAGAGAAGAGGAACAAGCTCAAGAGGGACAACACCTTTGATCCACGGTGGAACAGACCCAGTGAAGTTCATACAGGCCAAAGGTGGTGAAGCGTAGAACTCTTCAGGAGGAAGAGAATCTACGACTTGAAGCTGTCGAAGAGATCTTCGAAATCCCGCAAACCGTCAGATCGCGGAGGAGTTGCGAGAGGGTTAACTCGCAGTTGCACGGAAGAACTCCTTACCAGTGCACTTCGGCATATCGGGGTTAACAAGTGCAAGAACCACAGGCACATTGATATCGCGAGTCGCGATCCCCCGATTTAATCGGAGTCGTCGATCGTCGGAGGGATAGGTGGCACGGGATCCCAAGGAGTCGAGACTCGGCACTTCGGCGGTTTCGAAGTCGATCGAAGCACAGAGGAATAGCGAAGTCCCGAATTGCGACGGGTCCCATGGAGACGAAGTGGGGTATAACACGTGGCATTGCACATCGGCGTTCGGGGTGTTGAAAGGTGAGAGCATCGCTACCTTCCATATACCGATTTCCCGATAGGGAAATCCCCGATACACGGAGGGTTGACCGTTGACCATCGGCACTCAGAGTTTTAGCGTTTGGTCACACGAGGACAGTGTCGCCAGCCTCGCGATATCGCGAGATCCGATCTCCCGATTCGCGAAAGGGAGGATCGTCGAGAAGTATCCTATGGGTGACGAAAACTCCTGAGAGGAGTTGGGAGAGCTTGGGCTCTTCGACCGGGGTAAAAGAGGAGGTCCTGGTGGAGCGACCGTGCCGTCGAGGGCAGGTGAGAATCAAAATTCCTATCCAATATGCACCAACTGAACTTGTAAGCCACCTTATTGCTCCACCTGAATCACATTCCAATCAATTGCATGATTAACATTCAATAAATTATTTTTAAGAAAAGACACATGAAACACATTATGAATAGAAATGAATTTGAACCAATATAATTTCACATAAAAAATGTATATCATATTGTTTCCTGGTTGATGTTCACGACATCAACCTTTTATTGTGATTATACTTTGGCTATTTCATAGCCTATTGACTTGTAGATTAGTATATTACACAAACCCATACATATCCATGCATTATCATCATGTAAATTCATTTAATCATAATCTCAATCCAATATCCACGTACCAACAACTTTAAATGTCAAATTTTCAAGTTAGAAACAGATTGCATAATATCAACCATAATTCAAATAACGTTAAACATTCATTTAATTGACATTCACATAGGTTCATATGTCTTAAAAGTTCATGTGTATCATTAATAGTTTCACAATGAATATTAAATAAAGGTACTAAGGCCTTAGGTAATTCTACTTGTCTAAATCGAAAGTTGGCATTACATACACCCAAACTTCAAGAAAACATACTCCCAAGGTGGTCAAAAGTGAAGGATGATCTCATCGTAAGATATCGACATTCTCCCAAGTAGCAAATCTTGGGCTATACCTATCCCATTGGACCTTAACTTGGTCTACCAAATGGTTCCTGAGCTGTCGGACCCTACGACCCAATATGCATAACGGTTCAACCTTGAGGGTTCCCCCATCCAATACACGCAATTCCTTCCAATTTAGTTTAAGGGATTTGTTAGCAACATAATGACGTAGAAAAGATACATGAAAAAAATTATGACTTTTATGCAAGTGGGGTGGAAGTATGAGATGATAGGAAACGAGTCCAATTCTCTCTTGTATTTTGAACGGTCCTATAAATCAAGGCAACAAATTTGTCCCCTTCCCGAACTGAATGGTACTCTTATTAGGCGTGATATGAATGGAAACTTTATCTCCCACTTTATAAATTTGATCAATCCTATGTGCATCAACATAAATTTTATTTCTATCATGTGCTTCATTTAGTCACTTCCTAATCTGAATCACCTGTTCCTCCATATCTTGAATCAATTTTGGCCAAACTATCACTCGATCTTCTAACCTTTCCCAACTTAATGTTGTTCTACATAGCCTTCCATATAGAGCTTCGTAGGGTGGCATTCCAATGGATCTATGAAAACTGTTATTGTAGGGGAACTCTACCAAAGGTAGGTACTTCTACCAATGGGTTTGATTATCCATAACATACATCCTAAGCATGTCTTCCATAACTGAATTTACTCTCTCAATTTTCCCATCTATTTCAGGATGATAAGTTGTGCTTAAGTTCAACTAATTTCCCAATGCTCACTAAAAACTTGTACAAAACCTAGAAGTGAATTGGGAATCCCTATATGAAATGATCTTCTTGGGTAACTCATGCAAACAAATGACCTCAATTATAAACATGTGTGCCACATCAGTGAGATCGTAAGTGTATCTAAACATAATAAAATAAGAACTCTTGGTTAACTTATCAACTATCACAAGAATATCATTGTGTCTATGTGATGTGAGTGGAAATCCCACAACAAAATCCATAGAAATGACTTCCCATTTGGACATAGGAACATCATGCGGTTGTAGGAGACCTGTAGGATGGTAGTGGTCATTTTTCACTTGTTGACACTCTAGGAACTTGGCGACGAAATGGACTGCATCACGCTTCATGCCTACCTAGAAGAAAAGATTCTTCATGTCTGCATACATTTTTGAAACACCCCAATGCGCACAATAAAGTGCTCTATGGGATTCCTTGAGTATGATGCTTTGAATATCCCCACCTTCGGGGATGTACATCCTTCCTTGATATCTTAATAATCCATCTTCTTCAAGGATATATCCTTCATAATTTGGATCTAATTTCCTTCCACTCTGGAGGGTTGAAGTAACCTTTAAATACGAACTATCTCCAAGAAGTTTCCCCAACACATGCTCCCTCAGATTAAATTTTAAGGTTACCAAACAGAAGACATGTGGTCTCTTTCTCAAGGAATCCATGACCACATTCTCCTTTACTTCAATGTACAAAATTCCAAAATTGTACTCACTCATAAACTCGTTCAACTAGATAGTGCCTCCAAGGTTTCAGATCTAGCATTTCAGTTGCAAACTCTAAATCATGAGTAGCATAAATCTCCTCGTGTTTCTTCAACTTTATTCACACATACGCTATCACTGCCCCATCATGCATTAGCACATCCCCCAACCCTTACTTCGAGGCATTCTTGCAGACTATGAAGTCTTATTCCATATCCAGCACTCATAGAATTGGTGCACTAGTTAGTAACCTCTTAAGCTCGATGAATGCAATATCGCACTCTTTTGTCCATTCATACCTTACCCCCTTGCACTCCAAGGGGGTGTTTGGTTTTTCTATTTTAGAGAAACCTTCCACAAACCTCTAATAATAACCCATTAGCCCCATGAATATTCTTACCTCATGAGCATTTTTTGGCACTGGCCATTCCAAAATGGCCTTTACCTTTTCTGGGTCCACAAAGATTCCTTCACCCGAAATGATATGACCTAAATAGTGAATTTATTTATGGAAGAAATAACACTTCAACAACTTTCCATACAATTTGTTCTCTCTAAGGCATGACAACACCACTCGCAAGTGCTCCTTGTGCTCTCTTTCAATCTTGGAATAGATGAGAATATCATCCAGAAATACCTTTACAAAGCAGTCTAATGACTTTCAGAATACACCATTCATGAGTCTCATGAATACTGTTGGCGCATTGGTCAAACCGAAAGGTACTACAATGAACTCTTAATGCCCAAACTGAGTTCAAAATGTCATTTTAGGAATATTGTCTTCCTTAATCCTTAACTGGTGATACCCTAATCACATATCAATTTTTGAGAACATCGTTTCTCCTTTCATTTGATCTCATCTCATCGACAACATGTATTCCAAAGGTTGCCCATCGAATTCCATAACTTACACCACTTTAATATATGTAATTTGAATAGTGGTTTATTGGTTCCTAGTTCATGAGTTTGGGGGCTCTGCAGTGTTGTGGTCCTTGGATTTCTACTCTGGGTAAGCAGTGATTTCCCTCCTACTTCGCTCTATGTTTTTTTGATCGAGGGGCATGTATTTATTTTAGTTTTGCGCGTTCAATGATCCATCTTACCAGTGCGACTATGTTAGATGTGGGGTTTCCCTATTTCATCTTTGGTGTCTTGGTGTGTCTCCCTCAAATCCTATCCTTTGTTTCATGTGGGATTTCGACATTTTCAGTTTGGGACTTATTTTATTTTTAGGCTATGCATAGGGGGTTGTTTCTCTGGAAGCCTCCCTCCATCAAGGTTGAATCAATAGGTTGTCATCTTAGGTTCTATGATAAGTGCATTTCTGAAATTGGGTTTAATTCATTTATCTATGTCCTCGTGGATTCGATACATGCAATTTGGTATTTTGTTCAAAGGTAGGAAATTCAAGCTGGAATCCATAGCACCTCACTTCTGTAGCTATCCTGGAAAAATCATGACCATGAAGAAAATACTGCAACTCAGTTGGAATTGTCATGGGCATCTTGGTCCAATAGAAGAGTCACATCAACAAATTGGAAGAATAATATGTTTCTCTCCGCAAAATTATTCTTAATCTAACTCAAGTGAAGTAGGACAGGCACTCATTCATAAAGGAAACCTCAGTGGCTAGTTAGGCCAAGGATATCTTAGTCCATCAAATTCCAAATATCAATGTCCAGGTTAAGGATAATGATAATGAAGCAGCAAATGAAGTCAACAACAACCCTACTATAGTTAATTTTTAATGTATTGAGATATTTTTAGGGTTTGTAACAATCCAAATAGGATTGCAGATGAAGAGGTTGTAGACCTTGCAGACCATGTTGGCACAAAGATAAAATCCCAATGTTGTGGGTGGTCAAGCCCAAGTTTCAGTTTTGAAATCGGGCTTTGATACCATATGTAGAGCACGGTGATTTTCAAGACTCAAACTAATTAAAAGTTTTTCTAAAATCTTTTACTTTAATGATTCAAATTTAGTTTAGACTTTATTTCATGATTTTTATATACTTGGAATAAACCAGGAATAAAACGTAACAACATAATAATGATAATAGCAGAATAATATCAGCAACAACAACAAAATAATGATAACAACAACATAATACATACATCCACCTACACGTTGGTTTATCTAATCCCTTTTCTATCTGATCATGTTCTTTTCCTTGCCTAGAATGAATATTAACCTCCCAGCCAACTAGAAACAGCGTATCCGACTCCCTAGCTCTAGGAATATTTGCAATTTTTTGGCCCCTGAGCCCAAAATTACCAACAACACCAGTGCCTTGTGAGAGTTCCCCAAAACAATTCTCCCAATTTCCTCCTCCTCCTCTATCTTTCAGAAATTCAAAAATCCTCAAACAGAAATCAGATCCCCTTCCAGGGCCTCCCCTTCTTCCTTATCGGCATCTCTCAAATCCCCCTCATTAATTACCAACAACCTTATCACCCCATTAATTCCCCAACAACCTTATCCTCCCCATTAATTACTTCACCCACCTTTTAATAATAAAATAATAAAATAATCACTAATACATTTTAATAATTAATTAAATTTAAATTAAAAACTATGATAAAATTAATCAATTTGGGTTGTTACACATTCCTTAGTGGAAATGAGAAGTTGTAATGATGAATTTCATCACTAAGATAACTAGAACAAATAAGAAACATGATTCTATCATGGTGGTGGTGGATAAGATTACTAAAGCTACCCATTTTATTCCATTGAATCTCACTCACAAGGAAACTAACATTATTGATATTTATCTGAGAGAAATTACTCAACTACATGGCATACCCAAGACAATTATATCTGAGAGAGATCCAAAATTTACATCAAATTTTTGGAAATGATTATTCAAATGATTTGAGAACAATCAGAACTTTAGCACAACCTATCATCAAGATTCATATGGGAAAATAGAGAGGGTGAATCAAGTGATTGAAGATATGTTGATGATGTATGTGATGGATAAACAACCCAAATGGGAGTATTATTTGCATTTGGTGGAGTTTTCTTATTAAAATGGGTATCAAACATCTCTAAAGATGATCTCATTTGAGACACTTTATGGCATAAAGTACAATGAACCAGTGATATGGGACAACCCAACAGACATAGGAGTGGTTGGACTAAAATTACTCATGGAAATGGAAGAGAAGATGGATAAAATAAAATAGAATTTAAAGGCTACCAAGGATAGGAAGAAAATTTATGTTGATAAGAGAATAACTCACATAAACTTCAAAGTGGGTGATCAGGTGTTCTTAAAAGTTACGGACAAGAGAAGTTCCCTGAAGTTGGAAAATTGTTCACAATTGGAAGCTTGTTATTGTGGGCCATTTGAAATCCTAGAGAGGATTGGTCATTTATTAGACATTCCTTCCTTACCTTCATAAATGTGTATTCATAATGTACTCCTTGTATCATTGATTAAAAAGTTTGTACTTGATGCTAATCATGTCATTGATTGGAATGTGATTCAAGTGGAGGAAGAACAAGACATCTGAGTTGATTAGATATGCATATTGGATTAGAAATTCAAGTTTCTCCGAAATCAAGCAATAGGATTGGTAAAGGTCCAATGGTTGGTCGTGATCATGCAACTTGGGAGCAACATGATGATATGCAGGAATAATATCCAGATCATTATGAAGAATTTTGAAGTTTTGATTGCATATGTGTACATAATGCACTAAGGATAGTGCATAAATAAAGGGGAGGGGAATATAATTCCCCTAGGTCGAACCCCAATTGTATATATAAATGTAAATTAACACATAGGGTGGTGAACCATGACAATTGGGATAGAGTTTCTTTGTGTATATGTATTTTGGGGCCAGAGTCCCTCTATGGTTATTAGGCTAGAGAGTGAGATGCTAAGATGGCCAGTGAGACATCATTGTAATATGTAATCACACAAAAATATTAATGAAAACACATCACTACTGCAGACCAACCATGCAAAAGAGTATGGGGAGATAAAATCCACTATATAGGGAAAGGGGGCTAAAAATTTAGGAAAAATGCCTAAGCTAGGGGGGACTAATCCTAAAGGAATATTATATTAATGTTTCTTAAATTATAAAGTATGGATATTTACTTTTATCCTAAGTTCTAAGGATGAGGAAAAATGGGGGTCAAGTGGACCCAAGGTAGTTCCCAGCATGACAAGTGTCAAGTTGGGAACATCCATACATATACTTTGGACTTAGTTCATTTTCCTATCATTCCATTATTATTTATTCTCACCTCACCGCCTCTATACTATGGTCATACGTACCTTCATTGAGTACATGTACATATACTTGGGAGAGCTTTGTATTTGGATTGAAGAGGTGGGTTGTTAGGCCCGTAGTACATTAAAGAAACGGGTTGTCATGCTCGTGGGAATTCTCTCCAGGGGAGAGAAATATTGAGAATTGTTTTCCCAAGGTGCCAAATTGTAGCTAAAGGGCTATGAGACTTCTTGTCTGGACTTTTGAAGCCCCATAAGGGAAGTAGGGAAGTGGAAGGACTATTGAGAAGAGAAGGGGCACACTTCGTGGGGTGGGACAAACATGTGGGAAATGAGGAACTGTAGTTTATTAGTTTGAGTTTGCACCTGTGTCTGAGTTTATATGTTGTTAGATAGACCTTAGTCTGGTTAGAAATCCTTTACCGAGGTGGAATTTTATCCCTATCTCACGGGTGACCCATTGTTGAGAGTTTATGAGTGGTGTGGTATAAAGATGGGAAGAACGTGGAAGGTATGCACATAGTTGGTGTTCCTTTTCTCAAAGATAAGTGTGAGTTGTGTGTTAATTTATGTGTTATGTTTATAATTATGCATTTATTTTCATGGGTTTTTCTTATGTAATTTACATGTATATTTTTGTTATTATTTTGTATCAATGTGCACTTGTAAGGTATTTTTATGAATAAAATTAGTATCATAGTTTGTAATTTTTGTTTGGCATTGCCAAGGAGGGATCTAAGGATGTTACATGAAGTGAATGCCTACATAATTTCATGGGAGAATATCAAATAGAGAGACATAGTAAAAAAGAGTACAAAGGTAAAACTTCAGAACCAATGAAAGGTACACCATATAATCTTTTCATTATATTTCTTCCCATTGCAATATAGGAGTAACTAAAGATGTTTTTAACACTTCATCTCCTTCTTGGAGATATGCATGGTTTCTTGACACTAGTGCAACCTGGCACATGAAATTTTTAAGATACTTCTTCAAAGACTTCAATGACAATGTAGATTTCATTATGTATTATGCATATAGATAAAGTCTCAAACCTTAAGGAATGGACACCATCGGGATTAAGTTGCTTGAAATCCCATATTTTATTCTACATAATGTGATTTATCTTCCTAAGATGCAATGGAACTTGATGTCCCTTGTGCACATCTCACAACAAGGCCACTATATTTCTATGTTGTGTGGAAAAGTTGAAATAATGAAGGATTTTGACAACATGGTATTCATCACCACTATGGAATATGGATGACTACTAAAGATGAAAGGGACAACTTCCCATACAAAAATTGTTGCATACCTCTCTCAACACAGTGAAGTATAATTCCATATAGTCTTTTGTGGCATGTTATATATATTCCTACAAAATTAAAGAAATGTGATTATTGTATCCTTGGAAAGCATAGAAAACTACTTTTTCATAATTCTACTTCTAGAGCATGTAGAAAACTTGAAGTAATTCATTATTGTTTGTGTGGAACTATGAATATTCCTTATGAAAATGAAAATAAACATATAATATATTCTATTGACGATTACACCAGTATGTGTTGGGTTTAATTTGTCATGTATGGATTCAAAATGAGGAATATCTTTGTATTGGCTCTCTTCACACTAATAATGGAAGAGAATGTAAATCTAAAGAATTTTAAAGCTACCTTCTCCAACACGGGATTAAACATCAAGAAAACCTTCCATAAAATCCTCAACATAATGTTGCAGCTAAAGGAAAGAACATGACACTCTTAAATATTGTTCATTCCATGATTCTTTTAAGAATGAAAATCTGATGTTTTGGGATAATGTTGTTCTATGTGCACCTTATGTGAAAAACATGTGTCCATATCATGTTCTTGAAAACAAGACTCTTTATGAAATGAGGTATAGTTGCATTCCTTCAATGAGGCCTATGCCTTGAATCCTAAGAAGAAAAGAAGCAATTTTGAAGAAAGCATTCAAAAGTGCATCTTCTTGGGGTACTCAAATACCTCCAAGGGATATCATGTGAGGAAATAAATAAATTCATCCTTAGTGGAGATGTAATCTTTATTGAATTCTCCAAGAATGAAAAAATTAATGAGAGGTAGCTTGATCATCTAGATAGATTTAATCACTTAAAGATATATCATGAATTTGATAACAAGATTTCAACTCTTGAAGGGGGATCCCTACCTTGGGTCAATCTACATAATCTATTGTTTCTTTTGAAGCACCATCTCCCCCTCATGAAGAAGTTCAAGCCACTTCAGTAGAACATGAAGTTCACCTGGATGATTTGATCGAGATGATTGAAAAGTTGATTCTAGACTAGAACTGAACATCATCTCAATCAACTAAGAAACGTGAATCATCTTAGAAAGGTCCACCAAAATGGTTCATAAAAACACTTGAAAGCATAGGTCAAAATGATAGGAACTAAAATTTCCTCAACATGGAAATGATATAGATAATTCAAACTCAGATGATATAGATGAAAGGGATGTTTCATATGATTGTGAGTTGAATTTATCTACTCACTTTGAACACATTTCCTTTGAAGAAGCCACTTCTTCTTGAATACCCACTTGAAACTAAACCAATAAATTTCAAGTGGGTATTCAAGAAGAAGTACATGTTAGATGGCTCACTTGACAAACACAAAGCAAGGCTCTTGACAAAACGTTTTTCATAGAAAGAAGGTGTTGATTATGACAGAATTTCCCCCCCACAACAAAATCGGATACCATTCTTATTCTATTTTCCATGATAACATGGAATGGATGTGATGATTGTTTTCTTGAATAGATACTTGAATGATAATGTTTTCATGTCCCATTCATAAGGTTTTGTTGTGAAGGGATCCTAGTAAGAGCCAAGAAAG
>SNQJ01S0207500.1:0-16265 GCA_010110895.2 Picea sitchensis
AAAAAAAACATCAAGGTTGACCATTTGTGGCGGACCTTGTTTCTCTTCAAAATTTCAGATATTGGATTGATATGTCTCCTAAGAATTATTGGTGTGGAGGTATTTGTTCTTCATTATTATCTTATTTGGATTCGTGTCATATCTTTAGTCAAGAAGATAAGTTAGGATTTTTACAGAAGCTTATTATGGAACTTGAGATAGAACAAAGAAACACAAAGGATATCCCAAGATTCATCTTCTTTTGAAGAATTTTCTAGCCAACAACAAGAACAATATGAATTAAAGACAGATGAAGCACTATTAACTCATTCAAAATAGTATAAAAGAGGGTATGAGGTTGCAATGGCTCACTATTACAAGCGTTATGATCTTAGTCCCGAGGTTAGTAGTCCAAGGTTCATCCTACCAATAGAAAATGAATCTTCAGTCAATAAACAATCCTCATATCGAAATAAAGATGTTGTTCAAAAACGTTTTTATGGCATAGACAATGTGAGTAGTCAGAAACAACCATTTAAAGATTATCTCATTGTTGGTCATAAAGAAGTGATAGTTGTTTCTTCTCTCAAGGATTTTTTTGTAGCTCTGTTGAAATCTTCAATCGAAATGATCTATGTAGTGTTTGAACATGAGGAAAATTTCAAATGGTGAAATGCCATGTCATATTTCAGTTTGGATTTTGTGACTAGAGGAGCAGAAAGCAAGCTGCAGTCAAGAAACCATTTTCTTGACTGGCTTCATTGGAAATATGAGATTACTTGATTTGGTCCTTGTGCTTAATAGAGTGGGGTAGGTAGGAGTATGAATAAGCTTTGTTCTATGAGCATTTCTTTTAGCAATATGTAGTTTTCATTTTCATCTTAGTTTCCAAATTTCAGTTTGGAGCATATACAATTTTGGGTTTTCAGCAAATAAAGGTAACAGGTCAGAGAAAAGTTTTGAATGGTTTGGGAAAAAACTAATTAATAAGGAACCTGGTCGAATGTTCTTTGCTACATCACAGGGAAGATGACATCCCCATTAGAGCCAACTGTTAGAACTATAATGTTCATAGCTAGAGTTTCGACCATGATCAACGATTTTAAAGAATATTTTGGTTACGATTACGATTTGGCAAAGTCTGGTTTCTATTTTTAGTGAACTCGTTGAAGTTATTGTTCTCTTTCAAAGAAACCAGATCCATGATTCTAGGAGGTGGTAGTTTGACCCTAACAACTAAATGTGGCATTATTGTTCTATATAATGGGATCATTTTGATGTAAAGGGGGTTGGTTGGAAAACAATGTAGATAGTGACTATTGAATGTAACTTTCAAACTCGATTGAAACTTAATGAAAATGTCCTGAAGATTTGACGAAAAGATTCTAACGGTATAAGTTTGATGTCTTGTAATCTCTCTTTGCGTACGTTCTTTCATGTGTTCATTATATTCGTATCTATATTTTGTATAAATTGGAACATGATTTGAATCTATAATTCATCACGCGATGCTCTATATTTGCGCCATTTAGATGACTGTGTTTCTTCTAAGTGAACTTTGAATTCATCCCCATCGGTGCTCTGAGTTGCTTCATGTGTTTTTATATCGCCATGCACAAAGATTTTTAACTGAAAGACTGTTTATTACTTAGCCTTTATCCTCTCAAGTTCATTCACTAATTCATTTGTTTCTATCATTTTCTTAAATTGACTCCATAGCCCAAGGTCTTGCTTTCTTTCGCCAATAGAACCAGAAATATTCTACAAAAGTGATAAATCTAGCCGAAAGTTTAAATACATAACCTGTACAGAGACAAAGTCTCAGAGAGATCCCTCTCAAGGTCGAAAATGATAGTTTTCGACCTCAAATTTGGTTTGTAGGTTGCCTCTGTCATTTGTTTTCTCATTCGAACAAAGTTTACAGAGCGCTAACAACTCACAAATTTAGTACTCGTGATACTTGAAACAAGAGTGAACAAGGAGTATTCCCTATCAAACTTTTCCACAAATTCCTCTATTGTTGATTTCGTTGCTACAACTGGCCCTTCCTCCTCCTCTTCCTCCTCCTTCCTCTCTGGACACTGAGTTTCAAGGTGGCCATACTGGTTGTAGATGAAGCATCTAACTTTGCTCAAGTCTTTCTCAGAACTTCCCTTCTTCTTAATTTTTCTCTTTGTTGCAAGAGCCATATTCTCTCCATCAACTCCATCTCCCTTTTGTCCACTGTTCTGAGATCCTTCCTGAATATCCTCCATAGTGAAATTGTCCCATAGTCTGCTCTAGTCTAGAATCTTTTCACACACTTCACGAAGACTTCTCATTCCTTGGTGAAGCCTTTCAAGGCTATCCTCACCAACTTTGAATATGAAATGACCTCCCCAACTGCAGCCAACTCATCTTTCACCTAAGCTACCCAGGTAAGATAATAATTTGCACTCTCACCCTTACGCATCTTAGTATCATTCAATTTTTCCTTTAATTCCATCTTCTGGTTTTCATTCTTCACCTCATACAAGTGTTTAAGTGTCTCCCACATCTCATAAGTTGTCTTCTTCTCAACTAAGTGTGGGATAAGTGTTTCCTTCACCCCATCTAGAATAAGACTCTATGATTTGGCCTCCTTTCCCTCATGAACATCCAAAACAATAGGGTCTGTTGTGGGAACAACAACTATGGTGCTAAAAAATCTCCAAAGTTTGTTCTCCTTGAGAATAGCTGACATCCTAACTTTCCATTGCAAATAGTTGGAAATCCCATCCAATCGGTCCTCATACCTGATGCAAGCAACCATCTCCCTGTCAATTTTTCAATGGAAAACAAATAACCAATTTACCCCCTTCAAACCCTTTCCAAAATAGCACTGCTCACTGTAACTTAGAGCACCTTCTTTGATACCATGTAGAAAAATTAGTAACAAAATAACACTAACTCCATAGAACTTTTTTCAAACACTTAGTAAACAAATATTCCTATCTTAAATGAACTCTAAATGTAAAACCCACATACAACTATATCATAAGCATAAACAAAATTTACTAAAAAAGTGTTGCAACGAAAAATAACAATGAACAACAGTCATAATAACACATGTGCACACCCAGATTTTGGCAACGCGCCAGTGAAAACCCTAGTTTGGGGAAACCCATCGAGAGATGTTTTATTATCAGCTTCAAGAAGAAATAAAAGCTACAACATTCATTAATGGCAGAAAGAGACAACTTATAGGCACCCAACAATCCCCCTTTTTTGTCTAGAAAATCATGTCGACTAATCCTTATTGTTGTACGACCCTCCCACTAGAAAGAGAATTTATAGAAACCTTAACAATCCTCTTTTGTCTAGAAAATCATGTCGACTAATCCTTATTGTTGTACGACCCTCCCACCAAACAACACATAGAAAGTTGTGCCAATAACCTGTTGTATGGACAAAACAATATGAAAATCTTACTAAAAATAAAACTCCAAACTTGTGTTGATTATTTATCTTGGTTGTCATTGATGTCAACCTTTGAATAAAGTCCGATAATCCACTCGGGTAGCACAAAGGTTTTAGGTAATGGACCCAAGTTTATTTGGATATAATGCAGGCAGCCTTAACATTTTTAAGGTACACGGTCCCATACGGATAAAGTACATGTAACCCACGGCATGTGGAACGCCACATAACTCCTCACAATGTTAGAGAGCTATGGCCATGAAGCTGGAGAACCCTCTATGAGTCATCTTAAGCCCCAAAAGGTCAAAGTAGCCAATTGGTTGTAAAGAATAAATTATTTAAATAATACTATTCTATATGGATAGCACATGTCATTCCATTTTTGGTGTATGTGGAATGTCACATGTCCCCTCAACGGCCAGATACTTCATACCATGAACCTGGGAGAAACCCCCCATGAGTCATCTGCAGTCCCAAAGGCCCAGTCAAACTGGCTTCGAAAGTACAAGAAACTATCGTCACCACTATCTCATATGATAGCAAATATGTCATGCTACTCGATGGTATGCGGAACACTGCAACCCCACAGAGCTTACACATGCGAAGCTGAGAACCCCCATGAATCATCCAGCAGCCCAAACGCTTTGGCCCAAGACTTCCAAAACAACAGCCAGCCTTTACTCTATTCAACCACAAAATGACAAAGGAAATCATCTAAACGAATAAATCTAACGGAGAAATCACCAAGGACGCGGTTAGAAGTGTAATAGTCCTAAAATAATGAAAGTGGTTTAAGATGGTTAGAATGGTAACCCCTCGAGGAAGCTATATGCTATAAAATAAGAGGTATAAGGGTATCCCATCTTAATAGCTAACTTGAGAACATTGAATAATTCATAAGGACTGAAGCAAACCAGCATATCTTGCATACAACTCTAGAGGAAAGAAGTAAATATACGAAACTACGAGGATAAATCTTTGATGATGCTTTCTATTGTATGTTATTTGCTGTATCATCTCACCATTTTCAGAATAAAGTTTTTTCTAGAATGCCTGACCGTGGAAATATGGAGGTCATTGAGGAAACATTTCCAAGTAGCTATGATAAAAATTACAGATTTTGGGTCATTGAATCCCTTGGAGTTACACCGTGGAAAATAGGGTGTATGTATTGGTCTCTAAACCATCCAAAACATGTGTTTCGGGGAAAAACGCCATAACTTATTCATAACAGATCCAAATTCAAGAAGAATAACCCATTGTCTAGAGTAATAAATATTCAGTATTTTTGTAATCTGCTTTCAGATCCATACAAAAAATATCTCATGTATAAGGCTGCTCAATCAATACATGTATCCAACAATGTATGCCATTTTTTCTATAACTCTTATAAGAGGTTCCATAGTGGAACCTCGAGGGAATTGTGTATAAATACAATCGGCACTATTTTCAGCTCTTTTACAGTACATAGTTATGATTATTTCATAGGGAGCAGGACTAATCCAAAATTAGTCATGTAGACTAAAGTAAAGTTCGATGAAATGGTAGTCTCTTGTTGAAAGAAGTTATGGAATATTTAGGTATGTACATACAAGGAGGTGTATTATAGAGCAACCCAACGATTTGGATGATGAAATTGATGAGGGATTTCAAGGAGGCATGTTGGAAAATGGTTGAGACAGCACAAGACAGCCGACATACATGAGGTGTAGTTGATGATGCTGCAACATCTTGATGAGCTATAGTTGATAGAGTAGTTGATGCATGATTGGTACATACTTTGGTACATGGTTGAGGTAATTTGTTAGAATATTGTTGACATATGGTTTCTAAGTGATGATGTAATATATTTGTTTTGGTATATTATTAGAAGTACACATATTGATCTTGTGATGATTATGAGTTGTTAAAAGAGGTTTGATGTTACCTTGCAGATATTGTATTTGAGAGTTGTCTTGTGATTGATCTTGGTGAGTAGATTTGATTTGGTTGATAATATTGATAGATAAAGTTACGTGAGTAGCAATAGAGAAGTTTGTCTATGGTTTATGCCATATTATGGTATGCTTGCGGTTGTTGATACTGTACATGTTGGCACATGTTATTGGTTCAAGTTGTTACATGTTGTTTAGGTTGATTGGTACAAGTTTATAGCAATATATTCTCACAAGATAGTGACAAGGTTCTCCACTATCATTCTACTTCTACGCCAAGGCTAGTTGGATGTGTCAAGGACAAAAAGTTGTAACCACCTTCCACAGCCAGAGAAACATAGGGGGTTGTAGCATCAATTTTTTTGTAGCCAGAGAATTGTGGATTTGGAGCTTCCCTCGTGTTGTATCTTGAGAAACTAGTTGAGCCCTTCCAATTGCGCCTGTCGTTAAGTCAAATGACAAATAATAAAGACATAAAAGAAAAAGTATTATGTGGTTTTCTCCAAATTTGGGTCTCCACGTAAAACAATGGTGTAATGTGTATATGTATGATTTTTCATTTGTTCTTTGTTTATTTTACTCAAACTATTGGATGATAATGTTACTTTGATATAACACTCGTACTTATGGCTGCTAAAAACAGATTTCAAATTTATCTGGCCATTGATTCACCCGGCCTCTCATTAATCCGCCAAATCGCACGTCTTCCTAAAACAGCTTAACCAACGGAAGACACGCTGGACATTATTAGAATGACCAATTACTTCAACACCTAATGGTTTAAATTATGAGCCATGGAGTGGAAGGACGAAAGTATTTTCACAGGAAAAGGGGTATTATATCTCGATAAATCAAGCACGACAACATGCTCAAAACATAAGTTGACCCATCCGCCAAAACCGGTACAAATAAATGCAACAAACAGAAACGGATTTCATCCCATTAATCACCCAACCGCAAGACAAAAAGCCGCAAAATCCTCTCACCGTTAAACCCCTGACGTCACGACAAACACATTGCAGATGAAAATGCCAAAGAAGATGCAGTACATCAAGAATAAACATGGTCACCATGTCAAACGTGATTCAAGCATGGTATTCATAATCGGGTCAGAGGTATGTTTGTTTTGATTTAATTAGAAAACATATTGGAGGCTGATATAGAATGCCATGAAGGAAATGTTATAGAAAATTGATTGAAAAGAAGACAATTTTGGAAGAATAATTGATTAGCGCTTTATATGAACTAAGAGAAGGAAACAAGTCACTCAAAAAATAATCGATGAAACAAAAGGAAAGTGTTTACATTTTTTTGAAGAAGCCTAACAGGTCATCAAGAACTTGTAAACCGCCCGCTATAAGAAGTCAGAAAGATCAAAGAAAATATTAAACATCAAAAGCATTAGGAAGCCAACAACATAAACAACAAAGAAGAAGCAAAAAAATGATAGAAAGATATTGAAAGATCATCTTAAGGAAAGAAACAACAATTGTAAAATAAGTGAAAGGAACAAA
Organism: Picea sitchensis; assembly: GCA_010110895.2. Lineage (NCBI taxonomy): Eukaryota > Viridiplantae > Streptophyta > Pinopsida > Pinales > Pinaceae > Picea > Picea sitchensis. The sequence goes on from SNQJ01S0207500.1 coordinate 6,866, forward strand.
AAAATAGGGAAAGAGAAAAAAAAAAAAAAAAAATAATCACATTAAAAATCTAATAAATAAAGCAAAATGAAATGAAAAGAAGTCAGCTTATAAAACCCAGACAATGAAGAAATAAGAAGAGGTTGAGGAAGCCTTGAAGAAGAAGTTGTCACAAAGAGAAACATCCACATCATAAAAAACGCTGAACGTATATTTGTAAAACCACACGCTTATATAGAATGAAGAGGCACCTTAGGTTGCTAGAAAGAAGAATGAATAAGGCCAGAAAGAGTTACGCGTATACTCAAAGGAAGGAATCATGGTCAACTAAAATATAAGAAAACTATTAAAGATATATATTCATATCACTCATCCATGGTCAAGCCAATAAAGACTTTTAATCATGATCATGATCACTCAAGGCATACCCAGTGACTACACCACAAAGAATATATTTTAATTCCCTGCATAAAATTATTTTATGGCTATTATTTTTTGTCATACCACTTTGAATATAAGTAATAGTAGACAGTAAGGATTATAAAATGTTCATAAAATGCCTATGTGGCCCCACGCATTGAATGTTACAAATGTAATAACTGTGGACACATAGTTAGTGATTGTGAGCATGATGTATACCTCCATGAAAGATAACATTGATATCAAATATAAGAGAGTATGGATAAGAAAATATTACATGTGAACAAATACTGTGTCCTATAGATCAGAATATTGACAATAAACGTAGATGAAGAAAATTATAAACAGAAAAAGAAATATGTCATATACATGTTGTCCGGAAAATAATTGTTATGTAAAGAAGGGATTGTAATAAGGAACGGTTCAACAGATTGTAATTTTCTACATTGTAGTGAAAGATGAATCTACGGATAGAAATAAAGAAGTCGGAGTTCAAAGAGATGATGAATCTACTAATGAAGATGAAGATATTACGAATGGCACAAAGGAATTGTTCCGGGCCATTTGGCTTAGAGACTCCCTGGTAACATGAATATTAGATAGGAGAGTCTATGCGATAGATTTGATAGACCAAAGAGCCATCCTTCAAGTAGATTGCACAGTTTGAGTAGACAGCATCTGAGCATTCACTAGCAGCGGTACTTGGATAGTTATGGTAGTGAAAACTTCATGATAGTATAGTAATAAAATGGCCATGGATAGTTTCAAAGTAGAGTCTTGGACAAGATGGAAAATTAGTGTAGTAGAGTCTTGGATAGCATGGACAAAGATGGATTTGTAACAACACTTAGAAGGTTTGGATATGGCAGCGACCAGGGATATTTGTGACACTTAGGGTTAAAGTTATAACATTCACTGGTTTGTTGTGTCGCTAGGTGCGTTTCTCTAGCGTGTTTCTTTAGCATGCATTATTATGAAATCGAATAATGACATGTTCCCTACATAGATTCGACTCACTTCCCATCCAATACGATCTCATCGTTATTAAACGGAGGTCAGCCTGTCGACGACCCATCATGAAACCTCTCATAAAAGTCCCCATGCAATCTTTCTGGCATTAATAAAGCGCCCAAAGTGGTCGCTGGAATATGGGATGCTCCGCAGGGCTCTCTTGCACCAAACCTGTCAATCTGCGCCGACATTCGATCCAGTCATGGCGGTCACTGGCCCTCCACAGAAACAATCATGTCAGTCCAATAGCGAACCCCCGTTCAATCCCAGCCGCAAGACCCAGACCGCGAACAGCCGTCCCAATCCACCTCATTACCTCCCAAACCCAATGGGTCGAGAGGACTGTTCCATTACGTCCCAGAACTACTTCCTCATCCAAGAACACCTTTCACTACCAAAAAGGTTTCGCTTTCCCCAAAGATACCACACCACTTAATCCGGCTGTACAAAAGTCAACACGATTTTAATTTTGTATTTTGGTTTTTCGGTTTTGTAATTTTTTTTTTGCCATACTCTTTAGATATACGAGCCCTCTTTCCCTCTCCTACGACCCCAGAAAATCAGAAAGACAGCAGCATCTCCTGCAAGCTAACCGAGATCCAAACTTTGGTTGTTACTCCAAGTCAGTTTTTCAGTGAAAAGAGCTTTTTGCATGCTCTCCAAGGTCGTCTTAAAAAAAAACAACAAGAATTCTCCTTCTAAACATTACAATACGTTTTGCTATACCATTTGCTAAAACTCTGCCTTATTAAGCAAGAGGTCTTGAGTTCACGTCTATCTTTTGTTACTTTTTTTAAAAAAAAAAAAAAAAAAAAAAAAAAATTTCACTTCAAGTATAAAAGTGAATCACTATAAGTAGCTTATTATTTTATTTAGAAAGCATTCTGTATGCAAATTTTCTATTATGCAATTAATCCATTAAAGTGGGATCCCCACTTCTCTTTATAGTGGTCACTTCTAAACAACCAAGCACTATTACATGGTCAAGAGCCACTGCTTTTATGCCTTTTTAAAGTGGCATAACTCTTCCATCGAAGTTCATTTTCAAGTACGTTTTTAAAACCGTGATAAATTTTTATACCTTCCATCTAGATCCTCAATTTCCACTTTAAATCCACATTATCTGCATAATTAATATGGATTCTACAATTAATAACCTTGTTTAATAACAATAATTACTTCCAATGGAAATATCATATGGAAGATTTATTAAGAAGTAAAGGTCTCTGTACTAAATTATTGGAAAGGAAAAAGAACCCATTGATTATGATAAGAAATTCAAATGGATAATAGGAATGAAGAAGCACAAGGGATAATCAGAATTTCCATCTCTCTTTATTTAAGGTTTCACATTCAAGAAATTGATGACCTCAAAGAAACTTGGGACAAGATTGAATTTGTATTTAGTAAACTCAATATTATTTGAGTAATAATGGGGCGGTGTGTAATCAAATATTGACTTTGATTCCAAGTGATTTTTTTTGCCTTTGAGACTATCTATCTAAGTTTAAAACACTTCAATTTTAGAATGTAAGATAAAATGGAGGAAGAGAGTTGCACCTATCTTATTATTTCTAAGCTAAGTAGTGAATATTCTCAGATTGTACTCACTTTTATGACATGAGAGGCTCTAGGGAAATATTATGAAGAACCCACTCTTGATTCCCTTTTGTGTTGCTTTTGATTAGAGAGGAAGATATTTATACAACTTAAGATTGAAGTAATCGCAGGTTCCTCTAACAAAACCTTAGTTACCCAACAGTAAAGATAAACCCAAGTATCCCAAGAAACATCCTCAAGCTACAACAACAAGAAATATAAGGGTCCTAAACTCGCTCGCTGCATAAATCTCCCGTTCTAATGGTGATAAATGAGAAAAATCTAAAAAATAAGAAGACTAACAAACATTGCAACTTTTGATAAAGATGGTCATGATGAGTCCAAATGTTTTCAAGAAGATATTTGGAAGCTTTAGAAGAATCGATGAAGAAGAACAACATCAGCATTGATTACCCTCTTGTCTTCCACAAGGGACATGAATCTCTCCACTGGCCTAACCCCTAACAAAAAAATTCTACTCTTCTTAAGGATGAGTGGCTTATCGATTTAGGAGCATCTTATCATACATACATGTTTCATATTTTCTGCCTAAATGAACAAAAAATACCAAGAAAAATATTTGTTGGTGATAATAAAACCCTTAGTGTTACTGCGATCCAAGACGTCTAACACCCCACCCACGCACATGTCTCCTGCAACTCTAACGCATACCCAAACCCAATTCACTCCAGGCGAAATGCTAAAACCCAGAGCTCTCAATCAAAGCCGCAACCACTTATCCAAACATCCGCCACGTTCCTCAAACCCAAAAATCAATCCAATTCATAATAACAAAAGCCAAACCTCGAACCCCAACGCTTCTCAATCTGCCTCACAGCATGACTCGAGAAAACTCTACAATGAGAGGTTTGGTCATCAAACCATCTCAATATATACAATAAATAGATGAGACCGGTCTCCCTCGTTCACGCACTTTGTGCCTACTGTACCTCCCAAACATCACTCCGGGACGTTTTACAAACATTACCTTTTAAGATCACTGGCCTCTTTACAAATTGTTCACAAAGGATTTTTGTGGTCCATTTTCTTCTCCTCTTCTTTCTCAAGTATTTCTTAACTCTGGTAATTGATGATTCTTCCCGCATCGCGACTTGCCCACTTCAAAACCTAAGAGCAAAGTTTCTTTGACAGCTTTGGTCCCACAAGCACCCATTGTATAAAAGCAATCTAGACATCAAATCCAAAAGTTAAGAAATAGATAAAGGAGGCTAATATGTGAACAATAATTTTACATGTTACACCACTACATAAGGCATCCAAATTCAACACACTATTCCATATACACTACAACAAAACGGAAGTCATTTAGAGAAATAACCGCACATTAAAAAGAAATGGTTAATTGTGCTGATCCAATCTAAGGGATTGAGTCTGCAGTATTGGGCAGAAGAAATCAACTCCGTGAAAATTACATAATAAATCGTACTCTCACAAAGGTTCTTAAAAGTATAACACCAAGAGGTTTGGACTAAAATTAAACCAGATAAAGTCACTTAAGTGTATTTGGCAATATAGCATCGACTCACATTCCTAATGAGTAGTAAAGGAAAGTATCATAAAATTTAAAAGTGAGAAGTGAGCATTTGTTGGTTACAGTGAAGATGTCAAATATTATAGACTTCTTCAACCTAATTACATTTCAAATGAAATTATTCTTAGAAGAGATGCTAAATTTGAGGAAAATCTCTCGGTTTGTAAGCCTAATTGGTTGTTGTGTCTCTTCTGGCCCTCATGAGCCATATTCGAATGTGCCTTTTCTTTCTATTTCGTTTTTCTAAGATGATGTAGTGAGGATGAAATTCACTCTCCTTTTCTCATTGACATTCTCCTGTGATGATTCCCCTTTTCAACTCAATAAGTACCAATTCTATCAAGCCTTAGATGTGGGTCTGTTCTTAACATTTAGAAGCAAGCAGGAGAGTGAGCCGTGATCTCTTCAGACAACGGGGTTAACATGCCTAAGGCTCTAACAAACTCTTTTATTTTAGTCATTTTGTTTATGATTCAGAGATATTTGTGTAAGCTTGTGTCATCTATATTGGGATATAATAATGAATGAAGAGTAATGTTATTTAATGGAAAAATGATACTTTGATCTTGTACTCTTCCAAAAGAAGAAAACTTGTCATATGTAAATGGGTTCACTATAACTAAGTATGTATCGATGAAGTGATGAAAGCTACAAGGCTCGGTTAGTTGCCAAAGGATTCTCCGGCTAAAGGAATTGACTATAATGAAACTCTTTTCCTCAGAAGCAAAATGAATTCCATCCGCCTATTCTTTCCCTTTCAGCTTCACATAAATGGGAGGTCCATCGATGGATGTTAAATCCTTTCTCATGGGCATTTGAAAGAATAAATTTACATGGAAAACCTCTTGGATATGTCTGTAATGAATCTAGCCTTATTTGTCACCTTAAGAAATCTTATTTTATGATTCAAGCAAGCCCCTCGAGCTTGGTATGCCAAAATGGACAACTTTCTATTGACACCGGATTCTCTAGAAGCCATTCTGATCCTAATATCTAAACTAAGAAAGTAGGAAGCCATAATATCATCCTTGTCCTTTATGTTAATAAACTTATACTCACTTATAGTGACCCCAAAATTTTAAACCACGTGAAACCAGCCCTAAGAAGAAATTCCGAAATGACGCATCTCAGGCTCTGCAACTACTCCCTCGGCCCCAAAAGCTCTCAAACCAAACGCAGCCAAACTCTCTCCTACCTGCCACGCTCATGAACCTCCTCTCACCACCCCTCACACGGACGACCATGTCCTCCCATATCAACCACCCAACTCACACTCCCACACCCACCTACCAAATGTTCCTACACTCTGACCTCATACATGTCCCCATCTCTAAGTGCCGATGTTACTGCCCTGCATGAAACACCCCATGAAAGCCATTGGAAAGAATCTAAAAGGATACTTTGCTATGTTCGTGGTACTGTTCATTTTGTGATACATTACAGTTCAAGGTGGACTCCCTTGTTTGGTTTGTTTCACTAATTCCAATTGGGTTTTTGATCTTGATGATCATAAGTCTATTGAATGTTATGTTTTCAACCTTGATTCCAGACCTGTGACTTTGGCTTGTAATAAACAATAGGCTCTTTCTCTTTATTTAGCAAAATTAGAGTATTGAGCAATGTTTAATGCAATTCAAGAAGCCTTGTCGCTTCAACAATTCTTTTCATATTTTGGATTCCAATAGCAGCATCTGACCAAACTTTGGTTTGATAATCAAAGTGCCATCAAGATTTCCAACACTCCAGCTCAACATCAACACAACAAGAACATCGCAGCTACACATGCACTTCATCAAAAGCCATTTATGGTCAAGTTATTGAAGTGCTCTTTTCCCTGTAGAAGATCAAGTTGCAAACATTTTCACAGTGCCCGGCAAAAGAGAAGTTTTCCAAACTTTCTATGTTAGGAGTTCAGAAGTCACATATAGATAGGTTCTAATGACTCTTTCCTTCTCCTATTCTATCACTATTAAATCATTCAATCCTATCCTAAGTTGTTGTATTATAGATGGGATATTTAGACACTTAGGAGTTAGTTAAGATCTACTTGGTCTATTGTGTCATTAGGTAAAAGTGTGTTTTCTAGTGTGTTTCTTTAGTATGCATTAGTATGCATTTTGTGGTTAGGAATTACATATGTTCCCGGACATAGATTGACCGATGGTTCATACTCTCCCCATCTTAATGTCCATTTATCTCAGGCTTAACACTGACAATATCCATGATCTCTATTAATAAACCGTCATGGTCGTGTTGGTCAGGTCGTGGATGTTTCCGTAGGGGTTTTACCACCTTGAAACATCTATGTGTTGATCTTTGATTTGCTTATGTGAGTGGGATATCAAGGTGTCTGGTCTGCTGGGAATACGCTCTGCCTTAACAATGACAAGGGATTGAGGAGAATGGATTCATAGGATTGTCTGTAGGGAGTGGTTTCGAGACAAAGGAACATTATGGATGCTAATTACACGGTGAAATGGTTCGAGCAATGCTAATGGATTCAAAATTGATAGATATTTGACACATGTAGTGCATAGAATAGTTCACATTCAAAATAGAGTAATGCTACAAAACAATAATGAAAACTCCCTACGAGCTATGGAAAGGTAAAGACTATCAAATGTGAAGCACTTAGAATATCTTGGAAGAAAATTTACATCAAAGATAAGATGAAAATGATAAAGTTTTGACTCCTCATGTGGAAAAGGAGTACTTTTTGGTTACTTAATTACAAGGAAAGCATACAAGGTTACAATCTAAGATTGAACAAAGCCAGGAAAGCATTAATGTAACAATTGATGAAACAATTGGACGAGAATTAAAAGAAGAAGGAAATGAATTAGTGGAACAAATTCTACCAAGAAGAAGGCATTTAAGAAGTAGAAGAGGAATACGAAGAAGATCAAAGCAGAAGAGCAAGTTGAAAAGGCCCAGACACCTAGAAATGAGTACAAAAGAATCATCCCTTCAACCTATCATCTGAAACAAGGATGCATGAGTTGAGACTAGAAGAAGAATCCATTCAATCTGAACAAATACACCTAGAACTCTTATCACCTGTTTACTGAACCAAAATTTCTGAAGAACAAGGACAAACCCACATAAATGCCCACGAAACAAACTGACCCAAAGTCATGCATAAAAGATCGACCTGCAACCGGGTCCCAAATAATCCAACGTTCCATCACGGGCCCCAAACCTGTTCCAACCATGACATGTCACAAAGCCTGGCAATGCAAAAATGACACTGTTTCAGCTTAAACTCAACCCCAAACATTACCGCCGTACATGTTCAACCCATCATTCTCACAAAGAACACAAAGGTACCATGGACTGAAACCAACCTATCCCAATGTAGAACTTGAAGAAGAAGTCTAAGACTGCAACAAACCGTATGATTCCCACACGAGAAAACCATGTGCAACTGAAGAAGGCCCTACACCAAAACATGATCCCAACAACATGGCACTCTAGATCAGATAAACATGTACCAACATGCAAAATTAAAGGGAGTGAAGACATCAACCTCTACATCACAGTAACTCAAGATAGTATTTACACAATTGAAGTTTATGCTGATGATATTATTTTGGAAGTAATGATGTGATCTATTAAGATAAACATTTTCAGTTGATATGAAGAATGAATTTGAAATGTCATTACTTGGAGAACCACCCTTGTTTCTGGTTCTTCAGATATCACAAATAAACCAAGGAATTTTATTTCAAACCACTATATCAAAGAAATTCTAAGAGGTTCGAATGGAAGACGCAAACCAATTAAAAGTTGATAAAAGATGATGATTCAGTATAGAGACCAAAGGGAAATACATGTCAATGATTGATAGCTTACCATATGTGATAACATCCATACCAAATGTAATGGTGCGCTAGACAGTGTGGTATGATTTCAAGAAGTACTAAATAAAAATGTATTAGCAAGTGAAGAGGGTTTTCTTAAATATCTCAAAGGAATATAAGAGTTTGATTATGGTATCCAAAAGAAAAGGATCTATCACTTAATTCCTACACAGATGCGGATTAAGGTATGTTTCATTGATGACCTATGAAGCACTAGTGGAGCAACGCTCTACTTGGTTGAGTGTTTAGTATATTTGATAAGAAACTATCATCAATATATTTATCTACAACTAAAGCAAAGTGTATTGCAACAACATGATATTGTACTCAGGTTCTATGGATGAAACAAACTTTGACAGATATATAGGTTGAGTATGATGATCCCATTCCAATCTATTGTTATAATACAAGTGCCATTAGTATCTCAAAAACCTTGGTGATGCACTCCAAGACAAAGCACATTCCAATAAAGTATCACTTTCTATGGGAATAGGTTGTAGAGAAGAACATAAGAGTTGAATATGTGGGCACAAAAGAACAAGTGTCAAACATCTTTACAAAACTGCTTCCAAGGGAAGCCTTTGAGCATCTTCGCCAGAGACTAGGAGTAATTTCTACTCCAAAATGAATGCTTTTGAATGCTTATCGTATATGTATTAGATTTACATAAGGAAGCACCATAAAGAGGATAGTTCAGGTTGGGAGATCTGTTTCAGGAAGAGTTCAGTCAAGGGGAGTAGCCCCAGATGGAAATATATCTTTTCCATTGATGACAAATGGGGAGAGATTTATCATATGCAAAGGTAAATTCTTGGAGAAAGAGAATAGAGGCATCATTCCAGGGGGAGAGATGGTCAGAGGGGGAGCATGAGTGATATGAATTCAGTATTGCATCAGATTATTTCCATCAATGCCAAAGGGGGATATTGTTGATTATTTAGGTTGGTTTTCATTGATGCCAACCCTTGAAGAAAGTTCA
>SNQJ01S0207501.1:2942-16265 GCA_010110895.2 Picea sitchensis
GGATCGAGTAACGGTTTCAGATTTTGTAAATCCATATTGACATTTCTTGTATAGTTAGGTGGAAAAAAAACAATGATTTTTTAAGTGTGGTCTCAAGTTATAAAAGTTATTGGAAGTTACTTTTGAAGCTAGATTGTTCTATGATACCAAAGATAATTGTTTTTGGTTCAAATGCAAGAAAAAAAGACTTATAATATTAAATGGTCAATTCTTCAAATTCCAACGTCACTTCATTACATATCTTTGAAACTCCTTCAAGTTCTCTCGCGTCGATTGCAGTATGTCTAGATTTTATTAATAATTCATTTATCTCATTGAATTTATGTTATAGCAAGATTTTCCTCAACCTATGCAATCTTGCACAGAGGACCTTTTTCCATTTCCCTATGCAGACTTTTCATCCATTTTTACAAATTCTAGAGCTAAAAAATACGTTTTTTCTACATGTACATACCTTGCCTACTATACAGCATGTGTATACACAGGTTGCACCACTACAGCCCATGTACATTGGGATTTGTGCCCAAAAATGAAAAATGGTGTCGGGTTTCCATGTCACGATAGGAGATCTATGATCATTGGCCTTCAATATACTGGAAACATTCTGACTCGGCCCTTCAGTTCCATTTGAAGGCTATAAATGGGCCAATTCTGAGCTATGGAAAGAAGGAGAAACAATTCAAATTCGAGAGCAAAGTTACTCTGGATAAATTATTCACTTCATATTGAGTCTGCATCCCTTTGTCCTTTAAGTCTAAACACAGTGTTCATCCCCCAAGATCTTCCCTTATTGATTGAGAAGCCCATTGTCTCTTTTCTATGAACTTGCCTTTGGTGGAGGATTGAAGTGGTGAAGGCCCAGTTGGAAGGAACTTATTTTCTCGGTTCCGAACCATGTTGACACGAAAGTCTGTAACATTTTCACTTCTATTGATCATATATTAATAGAAATACTCTTTTCCCATCCAATTGATATTTTGCAAATATTTTAATTATTGTTCCATGGGCGTATTTGTTATGTATATTAATGGATTATGCTATTGAATGTGCTAACATCGTATATTATCACCATATGCTTGCTTTGTTTGGTTGTTGAGGACTAGTTACAGGTATATTTCTTTGGGTCAAGTGCTCAATGGTGGACTTCATCGAACATTTGGAGGAGTTAGGCCTTTTATCTTGTATTACTAGCATATTTGTTTATATAGCATACTTGAGAATAGAGTTGATTTCTGCAGTCATTTTTGTTTGTTCTGGTTTACCCCTAGCCATAAAGAGGTTTTCCTCGTAACAGAATTGGCAACCATATTAGGGATTGAATCTTATTTCTTAGGGTTTGGAGTGTTTTTCTCCTTAGATTTCTCTCGTTCCTATTGTGTTTCTTGTTGTATCATTACTTGACAGCCTCTGTTCACTCTGGGTCTATATTTTTCAGCCTTCTCCCTTGCCTAGCTTTGTTTTTGAAACATATACGTGGGTTTTTGCTTGACAGTCGTGTATATACACGTGTTATCCTTCTGCAAACTGTGTACATACGCAATGTTTCCCTGAACATTCACGTACATCATCATTTATTGCTTGTTTTTTGGGTTTGGTGGTTGCTAGGTAGGTTTTGTTGATTGTTGAGTCGTCTTGGGTATCTGTAGTGACTGTTAAGTGTCTGTGGGATGACAGGAAACATGTCTTTGGTTGAATTTCTGGGCGGAGTATTTCTCATCACCTTTTCATTTTGATTGTCCTTGTACATTGGGATGGTTGTCTTGCTTCTTGGTATTCTACTTGAGTTGTCTCTTTCTATACACAGTAGATTTTTTATATATCAAGTTGTTGTTCAGTCCATGCGTTTTTATTTTTCTTATATTGAAAATACAAAAATATTAGGCATTTTGCATTGCTTGTCATTTTGATCTTTTGATTCTTTGTCATTATCTTAGTGCATGTAAATAAAGATTGCATTTTTACTTCAGAATTGTAGAATTGAAATTGAAAATTGCATTGTTTTAAGAAGCATATCACTCATTGAAAATTGAAGTTAGGACTTTGCATTGTATTCATATTTACTTTATGTGTTGAGTCATAACATCATGAGTTTCACTAACATACATATTTGAGTAAACATGGCCAGTAAAATTAACACTATAATTTAAAATTGATNAGGGTGCAAAAACTAGCTTAGGATTTAGTGCCTTGGAATAGGATTTTGTGAGTAAACTTCTCCAAGGCTATTAAATCAACATATGTGTCTAACAAAGGGAGTGGAGAAATCCATTGTATAATTGGTAATATCAGGAGGCTTTGCTTACACCAGAGTTAATAACGAGGTCATGCAAGGTTGGTTGAAGGGATATCCCCCCGATACCTTCTTAGCATCATAGATATTTCTAGGGATCTTACTAGTTCCCTTACCTCAGTGAGAGGTAGTACTTTCAAGGTTTCAGGCTTTTCTACCCTGCCCATACGGTGGACTTGACTTACGACTTCTCGCCTATGCATCGATTATACATTGTTTTCTTAGTTTCTTGACTTAGGTGCCCAATAGGTTACTTGCAGGGGTTATTTTGCAAGTACCATGGGTCAGATAAGGGTCAGACAACACACAGCCTTTATGGAGGATTACCTCTCTGGGGGGATCTGACCAATTGGTTGTTAAGTCCATGAGGGACCTTATAACTAATTATGTTACCTTCGATATTTAGCAGGGATTCTTAGGCCCCTCTTGGGTGAGACATACCTTCTTTATGGGGGGAGGTCCCTTTCAGCCACTTTACCTTGTTTGTGTGCATATTGGTCATTTGATTTTTTGGTGTGCTCTTGATTACTAGTTGGCCCTAGGATTTATTTTTTGTATCTTGAGTCATCGTGGAGTTGGACCAACGTCCATGTCAGTCCTGTCGCTTGCTACAATTACCACCATATTTTGAGTCTTTGCCTTCTAAAAGGCGTAGAGTTATTAGACGTGGTACACACACCTCCACTATTCAGACTTGTGATTCTACAAGGATGAGTACTGAACTGAGTCTCTAGAACACTGGGATCCCTTCGACTCTTGCAAACACAATAGTTGTAGTGTCAGAGGCACCTATCATTACTATTGTTTTTCATATAGTGAATTCTCAATATCTTGCCTCAAACCCATTTGGGTCTCTTGGTCACTCACCGAGCTATAATTTTTAATCCATCCATATGGCCTCTAGTCCTTTTTCCTATAGTATGTCGAATTTTACTTCACAATTTTCAAACTCCATCCCAGCTTCTAGCCCTAATGCTAGCATTGGACTTGGGGACACTACACCTCCTTATACTCCATTCTCATTTGGTGGTTCTCAGATCCCTCAAACGACTCCTAATATGGGAGGCCTTCCTTATTTTAACCCCAGGTTTAACCCTCTTGCTTCTGGGTGGAGCAACCAACCTGGCAGACAAGATTTTTCTCAAGTCCCATCCTATACCCTCACCTCCTCAGTAAATATTCTGACCAACATGTTTGGCATGATGAATCCACCTCTATCCTCCGAATTAACACCCAGAAGAGGTCAATTTCACACCTTGGGAAACCCCCAATCCAGAGCCACTTCAGCTGGGGGAAATTTTTACAACCCCCGTCAGACTGTTCCTACTGGAATGATGCCCAACCAACCTCTTATGAATCAGCCTCGAGGAGGGTCTTACAATCTTAGACAGGGCCATGGTGCTTACCAGAACCCTGGATGGGCTACAGTTCCTCAAGCACAATATTTCCAGGGAGCTTGGGGCGAGATGTTGAAACCTCGTCTCCCTTTTTTGGCCACGCTTAATCTGCCAGACTTGTCTAAGTTGATGAATGAACATGTGTGTCATGATCCTACATGGCCCCCCGCCCCCACCAAGCTTCCTTCAAACATTATGAAATTCGAAGGTAAGAATGGTGAGGATCCTGGTGATCATGTTACTACCTTTCACCTATGATGCTCCTCGAATTCCCTTAATGACGATAACATCTGGTTAAGATTGTTTCAACGCACCCTCATTGGGTTCGCTGCGAAATGGTATATCGAGCTACCTAGGGGGTAATATGGGACCTTTAGTCAGATGGTGTTAGTATTCCTTAACCACTTCCAATTGTTAGTTCGTTATGATGTTGACCTAGAAATTTTGTCGACTTTACGCCAGGACACAACCACTCATATCTCGGATCATATCCAGGAGTGGAATAGATGGAAGAGGTTGATTAAGACCTCCATACCCACGCCCTTTCTTTTATAGTGGTTCCTCAAGTCTTTCCAGCTTCCTATCTCGAAGGATGTTGCTACATCTGGGGTTACCACTGAGGAAGAAGCGATCTTAAAATCCCAACAGTTAGATCTTATATACACTCAATCTAGGATGTTATACCACATTCTTATGAATGCACTGTGGTCAACCTATGACCCTAGAAAAAATCTCGGACCTCATGTCGATGGCATTGTAGGCTCCGCCAATGTAAAATCCACAGAATCGCTAACAAGCCATTTGAAAGAGTTGTCTCTAAACCAGTCTATAGGAGGGCCAACTTTGGCTGCGTCTTCCAATCCCACTCAGTCGGTGGATGTACATTCTGTGCAATCATCGACCGACCCAAATTGTAACCAGCAACCAAGCAGGAATAAGAAGAAAGGACGTAATAATAATTGTAAGGGTGGGAAAAATAATAATAAAACCAAGGACAATGGTAATAATGAGAAGATGAATAATAATTTTGGAAAGGGAAAGAAAGAGAGACATAAGGTGAAATTTCCCTGTAAGCTTTGTACAGACGATCACCTTTCTCATTTATGCCCCAAACTTGCAGAAGCTGTGAGGCTATTATCTCTACTGCTCGTCGTGCTGACGAATACTTTCCCACATAACCAGCACATGGCCTCGAGCTCCTCAAATGTCGGAAACGTGGTCGATGGGAGTCAAAACCCATCGTTGCAAGACGGTGACCATTTGTGTATCAATATGGTCAATGCTAAGGTTCATGTAGCCACTCGATCTCGTGATTATAGTTCTTCACAGGCTATACTTGGTCTAGAATTGCCCCCTCCTCCGGAGACGACTTTACAAATCGAAAAATCAGAGTCACCGCCTCGTATTCTGAAAGGAGTACTAAAGCTCTCTACCCACAATACAAATGTTAGAGCCGCCCAGAATTACTCTATTGTTGAGGACTTGGTTCAAACCCCTTGTGCAATGTCATCTCTGGAGGTACTCCATATGTGTCCCTCACAGACGAATGCCTTGCTATCTGCGTTAGGAGCTCTAGAACCCAATGGCTAGAAAGTTATCAAGTTTGACATCATATATGTGAATCCTCACTTGCCTTACCATGTGGCATTCAAAATCCACGTGGAGTACTCAAATTATACCATCAAACGTGCAGTTGTTGATGAAGGCGCTGCTACATGTGTGATGTCCTTGATCTGTTGGAAATCTCTCAGCTCTCCAAATCTCTCTCAATCGTCGACCATGTTGATTGCTTTTGACGGTCATTCCTTCTACCCTCACGGTATTCTTCCTACCTTTCCGGTCCAGTTAGGTGGGAAGATGGTAGAGGTGGATGTTAAGGTAGTTGATGCACCTCTTGATTATAACTTGTTACTAGGACACAATTGGACTTATGCTATGACTGTCGTTGTATCCTCTATCTTTCACACTCTTTGTTTTCCACTCGATGGGAAGATTGTGACGATCGATCAATTATCCTTTGCGTATGCTAGTCCCAATGCATATGTTGGACCATCGATCCCCGTGGTCGACAATTATCAGCCGACAACTGCGAATATCGGTGTCAGAATGTATTATTCCCTTATGGGTACTTTCGACTTCATGGCACTGATTCACCATGTTTATGCCATGTCCAGTAGTCCCATTTCGTCAGAGAGGTTTGTTCCTTTCCGCACTTCCTATTTTACCGATCCTTGGACCCTACCTTCCTCAAAGTCATATTGCAGAGGTCATTCACATGATGGAATGGCCATGCTACTATCGATAGCAAATATTGTGTATCAAGTTGTTCTTGACTCTTTCGTCGATCTCGATCATGTTACCTCGCCGACAGACGAGGAGGATCCTCTTCTTAGGCCTATGTGGGCCACTTCGTTGTCTTGTTCACATGAATTCCTCGATAATAAATTTCCCTCAGATGAAGCTATCATCGAAGCCATGAATGGTTCTGACAAACCTTGGGATGATATGCATCATCGCTCATATTTTCTCCAGAGCTTGAAAGAATCGAACAAGATGACTTTCGATCTACTTTGAGTGAGATAGTCGGTCACGTCGTAGTTCCACTTGATACGCACAGAATTTATACTAAGGGAAATATGGTGAGTATCTCTCCTACCATCACGATCGATATCTCTTGTACCCTTGGCAAGATTGAAAATGTACATATCGGTGCAGATTGTTCACCAAATGAAATCCTGATCTACACCGAGCTCTTCAAGGAATTTTGAGATGTATATGCTTAGTCATATGAAGAGATGCCAGGAATTGACCCTCGTATTGTCGAGCATGATATTAGAAATTTTCTGGATGTTAAACCTATTTGACAATGTCTTAGAGCTGTCAATCCCCAGAAGGCCCCTGCTATTAAGGCAGAGGTAGATAAACTTCTTAATGTTGGCTTTATCTACCCAGTTCCCTTGACTAAATGGGTATCCAATCCCGTTCCTATGAATAAGAAGCAAGAAACCATCCGTGTATGCATGTACTTTCCTGACCTAAA
Organism: Picea sitchensis; assembly: GCA_010110895.2. NCBI lineage: Eukaryota > Viridiplantae > Streptophyta > Pinopsida > Pinales > Pinaceae > Picea > Picea sitchensis. The sequence continues at coordinate 9,670 of SNQJ01S0207501.1, forward strand.
CAAAGCATGTCCTAAAGACAACTTCCCGACACCTTTCATTGATCAAATTCTCGACGAGTGTGCGAGAAGAAAAGTGTTTTCTTTCATGGAAGAATTTTTAGGGTATAACCAAATTCAAATTAAACCTGAGGATCAAATCAATATGGCATTTATTTGTCCTTGGGGTACTTTCGCATACCAAAATATTCCTTTCATCCTTAACAACATCAGAGCAACCTTCCAACATGCTATGACCTTTGCATTCCACGATCTTAAGCATATAATCGAATCTTACCTTGGCGATCTTGTTGCTCACACTCGTAAGAGAGTAGATCACTCTATGCACCTTCGGCTAGTTTTTGAAAGATGTCATTACTATAGAATCTGGTTGAACCCTCACAAGTGCATCTTTTGTGTTAGGTCTGGTCATCTTTATGGATTTCTAATTTCCGAGACCAGGATCATGGTAGATCCGTTAAAGGTTGAGGAAATACTTCGATTGCCTCCCCTGCTCACTATTTGACAACTTCAAGGTTTACAGGGGAAAGCTAAATTTTTACGTCAATTTATAGTAAACTATGCCAATATCACTAAGGGTTTCATGCGATTTTTGAAGGACACCCCTTTTATCTGGGATGAGCTAGCCCAAGAGCCCTTCGATTCTTTGAATAAATCCTTGGTATCGGTGCCTCTGCTGAAGTCTCCTAACTACAATAGGGATTACTTGTTTTATATTGCCGCATCTGAGGAGATGATTGGTATGGTTTTGGTTCAGGAGGATGATGAGCTCCATGAGCATGTCATCTACTATCTTAATCAAAACTTAGTCGATCCTGAGATTAATTATTCTCAAGTTGAAAAGATAGCTTTGGTTTTCATCCACGCAGTCCAACGTTTATGCCATTATATATTTATTTTCAATACTACTATGGTGGTCGATGTCAACCCATTTCAATACGTCCTTACCAGGTGTATCATAGGGGGGGAATATAATAAACGGATTGTCATTTTACAATAATTTGATCTCGATTTCACTTCTGCTAAATCCAATAAATCACTAGTCTTCATGGAGTTAATATCTGACTTTCCATGATTATACGAGGATGTTATCCATGTCGATTCATTTACGGACAAACACATTTTCCTTGTCTCCTCGTCCGACCCCTGGTATGGAGATATCATTCTCTATCTTCAAACCTTGAAGTTCCCTCAGCATCTCTCGCGAGATGATCGACGGCGTGTACAATACCAAGATAATAATTACACTATCATCCGCGACACTTTGTATAGCCGAGGAATAGACAATATCCTGCGTCATTTTTTAACTCACAAGGAAGTCGAATTAGTCCTAAACGATTTCCACATTGGGGCTTGTGGTGGTAATCCATTCGGCCTTACGACAGCCCAGAAAATTTTGTGAGCCGGTTATTTCCGACCATATATATTTAAAGGTTGTGTTGAAGTGGTTAAGAAGTGTCACCCCTGCCAGGAGTTCACTCGAAAAATCTCCTTGCATCTAGCCCCTCTTCACCCAGTCATTATCGTCGGTCCCTTCACCAAGTCAAGGGTGGACTTCGTAGATTGAAACCCAACTTCAGTTGGGGGCCATCATCACATTATCTTGGTCATCGACTAATTTACTAAGTGGTTCGATTCCTTGCCTACAGTTAACTCTGATGGGAAGGTTGTCGCCTTCTTCGTATTCAATCAAATTATCGCCCGATTTGGTATCCCGAGTGATATTGTCATTGATCATGGTAGTCACTTTCAGAACAAAATGATGGAAGAGCTAGCATATAAGTTGGGGTTTAAGCACAATCATTCTTCCCCTTACTACCCCCAGGAAAACAGACAGGTAGAGGTCATCAACAAGTCTCTCAAGACCATTTTGCAGAAAATTTGTCAGCCAGAGTAAGTCTGACTAGCAAATTATGTTATATCCTGCACTCTGGGCATACCGAACCTCTGTCAAGATTGCCACTGGTTTTTCCCCTTTCCAGTTAGTACATGGTTTGGAGTCAATATTACCTATTGAATGTGAAATCCCTTCTCTTAAGTTGGCAGTCGCACTCCTACCTGACACTTCTGATCTCGAGCGACGCCTCGTACACCTTGAGATTCTTGACGAGCATCGTCGATACACCTCTACGGCTATCGAGGCGAAAAAATGACGTGTCAAGGTCCAGTACGATAATTTTGTATGTCCTTGTTTGTACGCTGAGGTTGACTTGGTCCTCTTATATGATCAAGACAAAGAACTGTTGGGGGCAGGCAAATTTAAACCCATGTGGCACGGTCCTTATGTCATGCGACGTCTCTTAGAAAAAGGATCCTATGAGTTAGAATATTATGAATGGAATATGTTTTTCGAGCCCAGGAATGGGCTCTACTTGAAAATATATTACGCTTGAGCCCCAATCTTGGGTGGAAATCTTTGTATACTAATGTAATTTAGTGTATATATTTTTTCCCTTCATTTTCGTCTTTAGCTTTCTTATTGAGATAAATGCACAAAGGTTAAGCCTTTGGATGAGCGTAGGAGAGCAGACTTTTCAAAGTCCTGAAGTCCCGAAGTAAGCAGGGACCATCCATCGTCAAAACTGACAGGTGGCACATGATCCACAACTCTGGAGAAAATCACTTCAGGAGTTTATGGTTGGAAAGGAAACGAAAAGTCTCGAAGTCCTGAAGGATGAAGGTCCGAATTCTTTCTCAGTCGTCGATCTAAGATACATTTTGGGAGTTAGGACAACCGTTAGATCCAGAAGAAGAACATGTGTCACATGAGGATATCCACATCACCAAGACTACGTCAGCTAGGGCACATGACGCAATCAGATAATGACAAGTGTCAAGTTGAATTGGCATTTTAGGTATGTGTAAATCACGAATCTGAGTGACACGCGGTAGCTACTCAGGTTGTGCCACATCATCAAGTGACGTAGGCAAGTTACATCACTGCAAGATTTTTAATTTGGGATTTTTACCACCATCGATTAAACTAAAGTCCCAAAGTCTCGAATGTCAAAGACTCGAAGAAGACCCTAGTCGTTGATCGCCAGGAGGTGTATGTGTCAGAAGATTACGCATTCATGCGAAAATACTCTAGGAAAACGCAAAGGAGAAAGGTTTGAAATTGTCGAAACCTGAACAGCCAAAGCAGCAAGGAGTCGTCGATCTACGAGAGGACAAATGTCACTAGATCTCAAGCTCCAGGTAAAACGCTCGAAGGGAAGCCAAGTGAGGAGAAACTAAAATATGAGAATGTTGAAGGGTGAAGTCCCAGAGAGGAGGATAGTCAGTGGATTAAAGAGGACATATGTCAGTAGATCTTCCATTTTAGAATATGTCCAGTCAGAAGAAACGAGAAGTTGAGATTTGAAATCTCTGGAGTCCAGAGACCCGAAGGATATCTCGATCGTTAATCTAAGAGGGACATGTGTCAGTGGATTGTCAAATCTAGAAGATTAGCATACAGAGGAAATCATTGTTTGAGAGTTGAAACTCTTCAAGCTTGAATCATGAAATCAATCACAGTCATTGATCCGTAGAACTTGAAAGGACAGATTTGAATCATCAGTTCAGGAGCACCGTCAAGATCGTGAGATCAACGGTCCCATCGCATTGCAAGGATTGAAGTTGCATGAACGTTAATGAGTTGAGGGTGGGCCACAATCAAAACCATGGTTTTGGAGAAAGGACATGTGGAGGCTCGAGGTAAATTTCGATGTGAAACATATTTTTTTTAAAACCACCTTTGGATGCGTCTCCAATCGTGTGGTCACATGAGTTCATCACCCAAGGTCATATCGATAACGGAGCTATTTCTCTCTAGGCGTTAGTTAGGAAGTCGGGAAATTTAGGTTTGGATCACATCCAAATACCTAAAACATGAGGTCCCGAAGTGCTTGGCCCTAGGTCACAGCCAGCAGTCACATGGAGAGAGAAAATAGAGGAAGGAGCTAGCGTCGCTAAGCTCCATTTCGGATATCGGGAGTTGGGAGAATAGATATGTCTCATACCAAGATTCCCGAAGTCGCGAGTCACTAAGTGCATGTTGGTTATGCGTATGGTCACTACTGATGGTCACATGAAGGAAGGGGCTTAGAAGCCAAAGAAGCCAAAAGTGATTGGTTGTAACTGATAGAGAAGACGAAGAGTTGTGACTGCCAGAGAAGCCAAAGAAACTTTGGATAGCAACCACTGATGATGAATAGATTTAGGATAACCGCCATAGACGATGAAGAGTCCGCATGATGATCAGGTAGAGGACACAACGTGAGAAAGACATGAAGAACAGAGAAGATAATGTGATTTTTCAATAGTTATGCATGTGGGTAGGAGGAGATGGAGAGTAGTACCTGAAGTGGAGATCAATGGGGTAGTGAAGAGCATGCAGATGTAGCACAGAGCATAAAATGCAGAAGAGAAGTTGAACAACTTAGTGTTGTTCATAAGAGGAAAAAGAGTTGAGCATAGAAGCAGAAATATGCAGAAGTGGAACAGAGTATAGAAGCTGAAGAAGGAAGAGGATACATGGAGTTGTAATAGACCATATCAGAGATAAAGAAAGTAAGTAAAGTTTTGTAAGATTCAATCAGGGTGGTAGGGTGGTTCAGGGAGGATTGCAGTCCTCTAAATTCTAGTTGGTGCTAGAAGATATTATGGGAGTTGGTGCTTCCATCTAGTGGGTGCTATAGAAACCTAGGAGTTGGTGCTTCCATCTAGATAGTGCTAGAGAAACCTGATATTTGGTGCTCTCTACAAGTTGTAGCTTTCTATCAGAGGTCGTAGCCTCATATTTGAGTTGGAGCTCAAATATTGTGATGTACATGAAAGTTGGAGCTTGATTGACATCCTAAGAAGAAGAGGTTTTCACCCTTATGGGATTCCTCATGAAAATCAGTGTCTCTGTGTATTCTGTGTGATTGATCAAATATTGTATATCTATGCATGATAAGTTATCAGCAACACATTAAATAATAATCTAAAAGGAATCAAAAAATAACAAGAAAAGTTTCAAGCTTATATACATAATTGATTCACCCCCCCTTCTCAGTTATATTTCCAACAATTGGTATCATATTCAGTGCCTTTGACCAAAGGTAGATCCATAAGCTTGAACATGACTAGTTATGATGGAAGTTCAACTAATAGACACCCTATGTTTGATGGAACAAACTTTGCCTTCTAGAAAATAAGAATGACAACACATTTAATGTCTTTGGGTGTTGATGTTTGGGATGTCGTTGAAACAGGATATGTGAAGCATGTAGTCTTGGCCTCAAAAGATTATAAGTTGGATTTTAGCTTTAATGCAAAAGCAATGAATGTCATCCTCAGTGGACTTGTTGAAGCCGAGTTTTTCAAATTCATGCACTGTGATTCAACAAAAGTTATGTGGGACAAGATGATAAGTAGTTATGAAGGTAATGAAAACGTGAAAGACGCAAAACTTCAGACTCACAGACTGAAATTTGAGCAATTAAAGATGGATGAAGATGAAACTATCAGTAAGTACTTCTTACATATAGAAGAACTTGTCAACACTATGAAAGGAATAGGTGAAACGATAGATGAATCTTTTCTAGTCTAAAAAATATTAAGATCTCTTCCTGATAGATTTAACTCAAAGGTCTCTGCTATAGAAGAAATAACTGATCTCAAAATGTTGACACTAGATAAACTTCTTGGAAACCTAACTACTTATGAAATGAGAATCACCAAAGGTAAATCCACTACAAGAGAAGCATATTTTAAAGTAGATAAAAACACAGACTCTGATATAGATGAGATTGAAGAAAATTTTGTGAGAAGACTGAAGAAAGGATCAGGAAAATACAAAGGTAAATTGCCCTTCAAATGTTTCAATTGTGGTAAGATAGGTCATTTTTCATCTAAGTGTCCTCACAAAATAAAGGATCAGACATATGACGATGAACAGAAGCACAAACAGAAGAAGTTCTATAAAGAGAATAATTTTAAGAAGAAAATCCTTTGTGTAAACAATGATGATGATCCCTCAGATGATGAAAGAAATGACTCTTCTATTGAAGATAAAATAAATTATATCATGCTAATAGATTTATAAGATCTAAACACTGAAGATACAGGAAGTGAGTTCGTTGATTATGAAGCAGTAGTAGATCTTGAAGGAGAATTTGTCAGTGCCATGGAAGAGATTGATAGACTCGGAGAAAAGAAAAGAAAAGAAAAACAGTTATTTCTCAGGTATGAGAAAACATGCAATGAACCATCTGAAGAAATTACTTTGTTGAAGGTTAAGTTTGAAAAATCTAAGAAGATTGAAGACATCCTCAAACAACAATATAAGGAAGCTGAAACAAAAGGTGATAAATTGGAAGCTGAAGTAGTGACTGTCAGAAAAGATCTAGAGAAATTGCAGGCCTTATATCATCAGAATCTGACAAGTATTAAAGCCTCGGAAGGATTAGCCTCCATTCTGAATCAGAAAAGGAATTCAAAGTTGAAAATTGGTTTGGGTTATTGTTGGGACCACATATTGTACCTTTTTGCTCATACTTTTTGCCATTATTATACCCTTCATCACCTGTATTTAGACTCATATTATCATTTCATCTGATCACTCCAAGGTA
>SNQJ01S0207502.1:0-16265 GCA_010110895.2 Picea sitchensis
GCAATTCCTTGCAATTCTCCATCCAATCAATGGAGTTACCAATACCATCATTGAGCATCAATCTCTACTCGGGTTCACACCAGTGAACTTCCTCATCTTCATCCATTTCCTCAATAACATCCATGTCATGTGTTGTTTTCATGTTTTCAAAAAGCATATGTCCACCATTTGCAACCTCCATGAAAGTCTCATCTAGCTGTCCAATTTCTTCCCCTACAGTCACAAACAATGGATTATCATAAAAATAAAATTTATGAGGTATCATATCCTCATCCAAACCCTCTGTCAGCACATCATCATTATGTTGATCTAAACTCCTCAAAGACTCCATGAGACTTTCTGTAATCATTCCTTGTCCTTCATATCCTTCTCTAAGGATATCTCCTTCCTCAAGTTCACAATAAACAACCTTCATCTTAAACTCAACTGCTCTGAGTTTTTCTCTCAACCTTGCAACCATCCTTTGTCTTAACTTCACCTGTAGTGAATTCCATCTTACCTCCTTCCTTCTTATAGTCCAACCTCGCCTTTGGTTCTCTTCTTGTCCCTCTAGCAATATTAACATAGCATCTAAATTTGCCTTTATCTCAACAAATTCCATGACTCATCCCTTGAATACCATTTTCCTTGGTATCCTTACTGTGGCTTCCTTCATGACTATCAATAGTCATCTTCCTCTCTTTATTACGTGGACTCTCTTTTCCCACTTGTGAGCTGCAACAAGCCTCCTTCACCTCTCTGTAACAAGTCTCCTCTTGTTACCAATGCCAAGTCATCCTGTTGGTATTCTCTTGGTTCTCTGCAATAGAACCCCTCTTTTGGGCACTCCTTCTCTTCAGCTTCGTAAGTTGTCTGTTGCTGCATCTTCAATAGCTCACTTTCCTCTAAGAAATTATGTTGTTCTCTCTCTCAGCAATCTACTTTGCTAACTTTGCCACATGCATTACTCTGCTTCAGTCTTCATCCTCCTACAACTTCCATGCTGTATCATGCTGCTATGACATGTATTAAGAATACACTTTAGACCAATTTAACTTACCAAATTTACCTGTCACATCTTTTCCATGATATCCTTCCTCCTTTTGGCTGGAAATTTATTATGTCTCTGTAACTCTGCAATTTCCTATTTAAAGAACATTCCTTAGCTCTGATACCACTTGATGTAGGACCTCCAGTCCTAAAATCCCTTTTATACAATTTTTTTGTTGTAATTGCAATGTAAACCGAAAAATACGGGTGCCAAGGATCGTCAAAATATCTTCTTATTCAATCACTAATAGGATCGAATTATGTCTACTGTGCATTTTCTACACATCTCCTTGATACACAACTCCCTTCTGTTCTACCCTTTTATCTCAGGTGGTTGTTGTATTGGAACCACAAGTTCCTTTCTCTTGTGCACCTTTAGACCATCGCCCCTTCGGCCTAACTATCCTTGCATATGACCACGAGTATGACCGTGATCAATTCCCTGTGTAGCATGGCCTTATTTCCTTAGCGCCTTTACCAACATGACCGACAACGTAACCGTAGGCTCTGGCTTACCTACCTTTTAATTAAAACCTGGTCACCTTTGCTTGCGTGATTAAACCTCTAACGTCGAACTTGATCCAAGATCAACGATCGAATCCATTTTCTAACCCTCAAACACCTTACATGTAGAATCTAACATCCTTCCCAGATCAACGATCCAGGTGCATTGTGGAGCCAAAAGTTGCTCACTGGTTAATTTCATCTCCGACCCCCGCAATGGTTGTTAAACCTCGAATCGACAACAACAATTGATATGCTGGTCTATGAGATCAATGGTTCACCATGATTGCGGAGCTTCAATTTGCTCACAAGTTAAATTCTCTCTTACGTTCCACAATCTTTCTCAACCATTGATCACTCTCCAATTGATGTTCCCATTTCTCTTGTCCTTGTCCTTGATCCGTCCTTGATCCAACGGTCATAATCTTTTCCTCTAGTCGAAAGGCCATATTTTCTCTCGCCCTTGTCGTGGATCTCCTCCAGATCTAAGGGTCACGAATCCACTTGAATCTTCATCGAATGACTCATGTTTCTCTCGCCCTCCTTAGTTTTATACACTACGCAATGTTATTCTACCGAACCCTGCTAAGCTTTTCTTCCTGAGCTTCATTCCACTCTATCCTCAGTGTGAATCTTTAAGCGTTGTTCCTCCTGAGCTTCACCATGATACTTATATGGATCTCTAATCCTGAGGATGACCAATGATCATCAAGAACTTTTCTCTCAGCCTGTAACAATCCTTGCACCTGCAAATACGTAGTTATCTTGATGCACAAAGATTCACTTAATTTCCACAGAGACATACAATGCACAGATCTTCTCGAACAAAGAATTTGTATTCATCAAATGTACACTTACTATACATATAATTTATATAGGCTCGCATGCCTTCTGGTATTTCATTGACCTTTCCTCTCTCTTTGGCCTAATTTTACATTCAATTTGGCTCCCTCCAATGCCTGAAGGCTTACAATATTTGTACAAAAGGATTCTGCAACCATTTCTGTTTCAGATCCACAATCCACTCAACCATATCCTAAAGACCCCCTAGATCCATAAAATACTCAACCAATCCTAATCTAGGATTCACAACCCCTATGAGATATAATATATCCTAAGATCTCTATACCCTCATGTTCTCATACATTCGAGAACATTTACATTTTAATCCTCACACACACATTACATTCCAAATTATCAAAAACATAGAAAATACATTAAATCATTCTTATGGAACCTAAATGAATGACCCCTTAGATCTCTGCCAAATGTACAAAATCTAGAAGGCATTCGATGCTCCTGCATTAGAACTTTAAACATGGAACAATGTAAAGGATAAATATATTGTTAGTAATTAGGAAATAAAGAAGCATTCATATAGAGAGGTGGTAGTTGGTGTGGGTTTGGAAGGCTTCAACTTATCATAAGGTATATAAGTTAGTGAAAAGCCATTATCATGTCCGGGCAAGTGCAAGTCACTTTTATTATTATTATTAAATCATTGAAGTGATCTTTATTTTTTATAATTGATTTGGTTAATGAATTATTTTAAAAAATATTTTGTTAATTAAGAGTTATTGGTTAGTAGGTTAGTTATATTTTATTTTTATTAGTATTTGAGTTTATTTGTAATATTGGGTTAAGCAGCCTGTTAACGTATGTGGAGTCTATAAGATTTGATTAGAGTTTGGTTGATTCGTAGTGAAAGTTAATTTAATTGATACCACAAGTTAATCATTTTAAAAGTGATTAATTGGTTAGAAATGAAATACAACCACATTAGAGCTTTAAAATTACTTATAAATTAATTGGTTGGTAATGAAGACTTACAAGCTTCATTCCTTATTAAATCATTATATATATATATACCTATATATGTATATATATATATATATATATATATATATATATATATACTCTATATATATATGTATATATATATATGACTTTGGAATTGTTTCCAATTTTTGAATTTTCCCTTTTATATATATAATCGCGTAACATATTTAATTTTTAAATTGTTTGTGTAAGTTAAAAGACAACTTGGATGTCCATGTTACATTTGTTTGATTTGAGAGAGCTTATTCATGGCTAGCATGGAATGTTTTGTAGGAGTCTCATTTGAAAATCAGAAGGTGCGAGGTCAATCAATTATCAACATACAAAGGTAAGATAAATATAAATGCGTAACACCTAGTAATTAGCTTTTTATATGGGGTAAAATAATCATATTGTTTGATTTGAGAGAGCTTATTCATGGCCAACATGAAATATTTTATAGGAGCATCATTTGACAATTGGAAGGTGCAAGCTCAACCAATTATCAACATACAAAGTAGAAGGCTCCTTATCTTTTGAACAAAGACAAAAATTGTACTTATGGATGCTTTCCTTAGAACAAAATGATCATGTGTGTCATTAAAGAGAGATTGTGGATACTAGTTACAAAGTCTCAAATCAGGTGTTGTATACTACATAATTGTTGACATGGGTAGAATAGGAAGCATTGTAAATATGCTACAAATTAAAGGTCATTTACATTCCTATATATCTCAATGACCATATATCATAATATTATGATAATTTTAATGTGAAAATATTTACAAAGAAATCACATCCAAAAAATATGAAGTAGTGGACTTCAACATATAGCCGAAAATAGCTTTTGCAACATCGTAATATGTATTTTGAAATTAGTTTGCACTATATTATTGTTAAAATTATTTCACTTGATAATTTGTGATATCTAGATGTTGAAGTCAATGCATCCCATTAATTTTCTTGGTATCATTTCTTTAATTAATGTGGTGAATTTTTTTTCACCATACTATCAGTGATGAAATCAATACACCATATGGTTTTGTGTTATATCATTACCAAAATTGATGAAACTACTTGGTGCTCAATCAATTTTCTTTGTATCATTTGAAATCCAAGTACCTATATGGTTTAGAGTGGTATATCACTTTATGAATGTTACACTCTATATAGTTTTACATTACTATGTCATTATTAAAATCAATGCCCACTATTTAGGTACTCTAAATGTTTTTCATTGTATCATCACTAAAATAAATGCACCCTACTATTTTGTATTATATCATTGCATTTTAGAATTTTGACTATGTAATTCCTATGGGTTATATCATTGCTTAAATCAATGCAGTTACCTCATTTCTCTATATCATTTTTCGTTGCATCATAATTTTAGTGGGACGTGAATCTATTCCAATGAAAAGAATGGGGCTTGACTGATTTTAGTTCCACTTCAATGAGTTAAAATTGATTAGTTCACTGCTCAATACATTGGACGTAGGTTTAGATTGGATTTTTCAATGTCTCTAATTGTTGAACCTACATATTTGAAGTGGATGGTGTATTGCAACTTTGGTTTTGTAGATATAATCCTACCACCATTGGTTTACTTGGATTCCCAGTGGATGATGGGATGCTTGCATTGATTGTAGAGTTTCAAAGTTGGTGGTGAAACGAAGCTTGAAGTGAGTCCAGTATCTCCCATGCATTAAATTTCCAAGTCCATGCCATCGTTACCTCCTTCATGAACCATTCGATCTAAATAACAATAGTGGACTCAAAGGTGGTGAATTTTCTTGAATTGGTTAGCTAAAAGTTTCATTTCGTTGTACATTTTAGCATTTGTGTTACATGAATGATAGAATAATGAAAGAGTTAATAGATGGAGTTAATACAATCCAAAGGACTATATGGAAGTTTGAGAATGAAGCCATAAATTGAATTTGAGTGGTACACTCTTGTTTATTAATGTGCATGCTGATCACATAGAGCTCTCATATGATTGTGGTGTATGGGTAACAATTGATTATTATTGAATTTATTAACACCGTGATACTCTAAACATTCTTGTTTCTATCTAATTAAGTGGGATATGGTGTGGTTCATTCTATCTTCTTTCAAATGACTCTAGGATCACTTGTGAATAACAAAGGCAATCCTATGTTCAACTAAGTTACATATGGTATGAGGGTGTCTCATTGTTTGTGATAAGGACATTAGATAAAAAAACTCTTCACTGCACTTTTACACTCTACACTAGCATAGTGGTGATTTCATTTTGTCTTGATATGAAGTGTATTGATAATTGTGCCGATGGAATTTCAAGAGATAAAATTCAATAAGTCAATTTATCTAGAGAGTGGTATGAGGGGTGTTTCATTATTTGTGATATGGGCTCAAAGCTAAAAAGTTGTCCCACTACCAGCACACACTCTTACACTAACAGTGGCTCTTAGATTGATTTATTTTTTGGCTCGATATGCAGTGCAATGATTATAATTGTACTAGTGGGGTACATAAAAAAATCCATAAAAAAAGTTCCACATTAGAGTTGGAGTCATAAATAGAGCATGGATTAAGTAGAATGCTTGAGATCTAATGGGACACCTTCCTTATGTACACTGCCAAGTTTTGGAAACGAAATTTGTGATATGTTGATGTATATCTAATTTTCTTTGGACATGTTTGTTAAAGTTTAAAGGTTAGTGTGAAAATGGGACTTCCCAATGGATAATAATTCATCTCATTTTATATGATGGTTTAGGTGTGTGGAATATCAATCACAGAAGGTCAAAATTCAATGCACGTTGAGTCAACAAAGGATATATTTCATGCAAGTTTGTGCCTATTCTAAAGTGGTTGAGATTGAACCATTTGATTTGGTTGTGCAATCAAAACTAATGCTACAACTTCAACTACCTTGGGATTGATGAAAAATCTGCTTGGCATATGGTTTTTTTCCATTAAGTATATGTTTGGTGTCGATACACTAAGAAAGAATAAAAGGATGTTGGTATAGAGGTTGCTAGCAAAGCCCAACACAAATGAGTGAGTTTGCAGATAATCTTTTCTTCTTTATTTAAGGTGGGATGTTAGTGATTTCATTAATAATCCTTCGTTACCTTATGGTCATGACACATTATGAATCATGATAGACAAGTTATATCTTCATAATGTGACACAAAAAAAATATTGTGATAGTATGGTGGTTGAAAGTCATTGTTTACCTTTGAAAGGTGACTTGACTAAGGATGTGGACATCGTTATCAACATCATTAGTGTTTGGTGATGCTCGACATGAAGGGAAATAAGTTGAAACAAAGCATAATCCAAATGGGGGTAATGTTAGCCAAAAAGGAGGGATTGTTGGAAATATGTGGTACCTTTCTATGTGGAATTCCTCTATGAAGGCTATTGTCGCGACCCTAGAATTTCCACTCAATATTTGGATTTAGAGGTACCCTAGGTCGTGTGACACTCTTTTATTTTCCATAGGGGCTTGACCTAGCCAGAGCCTACTTGTAATCAAACTATGCATCTTCGCCTAAAGTCTACCAATAACTATACTCTAATCTGCATTGTTGGCACTTCAACCAAGTTCACTAACACTAGTCCTAGCATTCAACTATGGCCTTAAAACATCCCATCAATACACGTTAACACTTATATGGCTAAAATAGAACATTACAAGGAACAATGTACATAATCCGAAAAGAGCTAAACACAAGATGTTTGGGTGACACCCAAGGGAGATGTCTTAAATTTTGGTATAAATAATGTTATAACAACAAGTGTACACAAGGAAGTTTGGCCACTACTTGTGACTCTTCTTATAGAAGTATAAATAGACCGAGACATACTTACACTGTAGTGAACTACTTGCACAATCCAACCCCTAAATCACCTAGAGGTCTAACTCTTGCAGATCTTTGTCTTCAACAATGATCTCAATTAAGCTCTGTCATGCCTTAAACACTTTCCAAGTCATCTAAATTTTCCTCATAGAATTCCCTAAGAACTTTACCAAACCAAGTCACACCACTCAAGCCTTCATAACTTTGCTTGCTTGAATGGATCTCCTTGTAACACTATTATTTTCCATGCTACTTGTTGGGAGGATTCCTCATCCTCCAATTCTTCATCTTCAATAAATTCTATTGACTTATGTTCTACTTCCACAACCACGAAAGGTTCCATGGTTACTACTTTTGCCTTCTTTTGTTGCCTCTTGGATCACGTTTTAGAAGCCTTACTCAACCTTTTTCTTAGCCTTAGATTGGTTGGTACTTCTCAATGACCTCCTTGACCATCTCTTCTACGACATTTGTGATCATGGAAGTAACAATTTTTTTTTTTTTTAAGTCTTTTCCCCTAAAATATATTGAAAGAAGGATTGTTTTGGATTCATTGGACCAATAAAAACACCTAGATCTCCAATGTTTTGATTTATTATTAATGTACTGGGTGCTTGACTTTAAAAACATATGAAAAACTATATGGTTTACCTGTGATTTGTTCTTAAAAACTTTTTATCTTCTTCTTCTTCTCTCTCTCTCTCTCTCTCTTCTTTAAATAGATATTCAGATATTGAAAAATATTACTAAGCTTTTAAGTACTAGAAACTCCCTATTGAATGTCTCCTTAGACATTATGAAGCTCTCATGTGGAGTGCTAGAGTCTTTTAATCAATGCTCTAGATCGAATAAAAACAAAGATAAAGAGAATGGAGGTTTACATCTTTCACGGATGTTTCAAAATATTTGAGTTGCTACAGCCAACAATGGCACTTAAGAGAGGGTTAAGGTAGGACTTGGTTGTATTTAAGATCCAAAAGGATTTTGGCATGTAAAATGTTGGGCATACATGAAGGGTTAGATGGTGCACTTGAATAATTAATATAGAAGATGGTTAATCTAAATGTCTTTATCAATCATTCCTCTAAATATGGTACAGTCAGGATGATGCCTTAGGTCTGCAGTAAGAGATTTAATAATTGTATGCAAATGTTATATATTTTACTAATACATGATGTTTGTATAGTAACTCTAAATGAGTGTTTCAACTTACAAATGATCTTTCCATGAAGTAATGAATCATTTCAAAGTTTCTTGGTCTATTTAATTTGATTATAGATAATATAACGATTATCTTATATGATTTGAATATGGATAATGCAACAATATTTTTTATAAAATGAATTTTGTATTTAATTCAATGGAATTTTAATTAATAAGTTACAAACAAGATTTAAGTATAGGTAAATGTAAGAATGTTTTATGAAATAATTTGTTTAATTCAATGGAAATTTTATTGTTTTTAGCAATAAAATAAATAAAATAGTTAGAAGTAATATTGAGCTTTTAAATTACAGGGTGATATTGTCAAGGAATTATTTATTGTTTGATATTTAGAGCGATAAATTAATCTTACAGAAGTTGACATTTGAAGTTTGATTTTATGGTTTTGTTTTGTAACAAACCAAATTATTAAATCCATGGTTTCAAAAAATTTGCAATTTTAAGCTTGAAAAAAATGTGCCATTAGGTAACACCATGTTTCAATTTAGACTTGATTTTAATATTTTGGTTGTAAAGGGACTAGTTGTTGAGGCCATGATTTCAAATAAGTTGTAATTTTTACCATGAAAAGGGTGCTATAACATCACTTTTTATTTGGGGGGTTGATTCTAAGATTTTAGTTACAATGATGGATGTTGTTAAGGCCATGGTTTCTTGGAGGGCAACTATTCCATTTTCAACAACACATCCCCCTCCATTTCAACTATAGCACATAAATCCCCAAGTTTATACACTACTTGGCATGCTTTACATCGGAGACAAATATCATTAAAGTCAAATCTTGAGACAGTTCCCATCAAGGTTCTACCAACAGGTTGGTTCGATGGGGATGCTCAGTCGGATGGACACAACTGTGGTGTTGGTGGCTTCATAAAGATCATCGATAACTCTCACATATGTTGGACTCTTAACTGTGGTCTAGGCACCAATACAAAGGCATAATTGTTGGGGGCTTGGGATTCTCTCCTCCTGGCTATGAGGTTGCATATCATGGACTTTCAACTACTTGGGGAATCCAAAGTAGTGATTGACTAGTTAAATTCAAAAGGACCACTTCATGTATCCTCTCTTCTTGGCTGGATGGATAGAACTCGTGAACTTCAACACAAGTTCCGACATATTACCTTTCTCCACACTCCACGTGAAAACAATAAAAAATCGGATGCCCTCTCCAAGAATGCCCTTCAAAAACAAGCCGATTTACTTTCATATAATCATTGGCTTGAAAATCATGAAGGCCCAACCATAAACATAAACTACTTTTAGTTTATCATAGTTTTTGGATCCATGCTAGACTCTATCATTATTTTGAATATCATTCTCTGTTCTTGCCACTATATTTCTGCATGAGATTGATCGAATTGGGTTCATTGTCGGCTTAAAATTGTCGAAATTTTTGGGTTTGGCTATGATCACTGGCCTCATTTCAAGGTATAGATCAAAGAAATATACTGATGACCATCCATGTGTATAGGTGTTTTGTATGATGATATTTCAATGATGTAAACTTAAATTATATTATAAATATAATAGTGCAATTTTTTCTGCTGGAAAAAAACAAGTAACAATTTTAACTCACGAATAAAAATAAATAAATAAAAGGAAAAAGGATAGCACCACTTTTTGAGGTGGAGATTGATTTTAAAGGTTTTATTAGAAATAGCCTACATTCTCCTTAAGGCCATGGTTTGTAAAATGTTGTAAATTTAACCCCCAAAAATGTATTGCTATGACACAGCTTTTTAGATTTCAAGGTTTTGATTTTTGATATTATTTAACACACAAAATATAAACTTTTAAAACTAAAGTTCTCATTTCGAAATCATGTAGTTTTTTATAAATCGATAACTATAACATTATTATTTATAATTAATACATGAACCATGTGTTGGAAATTTAGCCATTGGAACAACACCTTTTTGAAAGGTGAATTGCTTCTACAATTTAGTACCATCAATAATGTGATACCACCACCATGGGGAGAAAATAGTAATACAATTAATTCAAACAAACATTTATCAAAGGATTCTCACCAAGCGTGGCCCTGGGTGATTTTCTTGGTTAATTTGTATTTCTTAAGGTTTAGTTAATAAGCATATTTAAATAATGATATAAAAAAATTCATATTTCCATATATGTTTAATTAATTTATAAAGTTTTCAACATACAACCTTATTATAAAAATTAAATAATGGACATTATAAAATAATCAAAACTACTTACATGTAAGCTAACTTTCCAATTAAAATAAAATTAAAAGTTTTAAACCAACAATTAAGATAAAAGTTAAAGGGTTTTAAAATACACATTTGATAAAAATGTATAGTGAAACATAACAATACCTTTAGTAAAGAAATCCAATGAAAGTAGTTTCAATAACAATCTTCTAGAACCAAATCTATAATTAACCATGGAGATTATAAGTGCTCTCCATTCAACTTAATTATCTCAACCATTAAATTGAGATTCAAAGAACCCACAATCACTAATACTATACCAATTTTCTTTTTCAATACTCTATTACTTCAATTTAGTCATAAAAATCAATATATTAAATGATATAACTTTTATTTAAAATAATTTGAAATAAACAAGTGTGGATCATTTTCTCTAATGGGAAAATATTAAATATTGGCATCCAAAAGTGAGGAAGATATCATTGTGAATGCTTTCATGCTACATCCTAACATCTTGTGAATAATATTGAAATGGATTAGATAAAACAACTACATGCAAATGATTCAATTTGACCATTTGTAATGCTTTTTGGTTTTTAAATTTGAGAGTGTTGTTAAAATTTGTCATTTTAATCTCAATCAAGGTATGTAAGTGACGAGTGCACAAATTGAAATCTTTTTAGCACCTATCCAATACTTTTTCCTCACCTTTTTCCCATTTCCACCTCCATATTCATAACACTTTCCAACCAAATTGACACATTTTGGTTAAGGTACAATCACTAACCCAAAAATGCCATTTCAATACTTATTACATGTTTTCAAGATATTATTACTTTTAAATTTGCTAACAATGTTTTGCACTTGAAGAGGTTAATACGAGGCAACTCTGGTCAACCCAGGCTACAATTCGCAACTCTAGTCCTTGTACAACTCCCAATGTTGCAGCTTTGATCATTGTTGCAACTCTAGTCTTTTACCAACTCCTGCGATTGTTGTGACTTCATTGATGTTATGGCTCACTGGAATGTTGTTGCAACTCTTAATGGTTCACCAATCAATAGCATACAATTTGTCACCGGGGCGACTAGTGAAGCCAATATGCAGCTCAATGGAATGCGATGAAGGTGGGTCGCAGTGTGGAAGGGACATCCTCATCCACCACGCCGCTGGATGATTTTAGTAAGCACACACCTTATTTTTGCCTTCTTTTAGAAAATACAATGTAATGATGAGACTATTGGATTATTGAGAGGAGGGTATGAATCAGTAATAGAGAAATGAAATGATTTATAACCACAATACCAGTGTTATATCAGTAGCATTATCATCCAATGGTTAACGGTAAATAGGCAATGAACAAATGAACGATCATGCACATACCGCGATTACACAGAGTGTACTGCGGTGAGCCAAGGGGAGAGAAATATATCTGGTGTGTCAATGGTCAACAATAAATATCTGGAAGGGTGGCTACAACCATTTCCTTGCCTTGTCAACCGCCCTTCATTATAGTGGGAATGATGGAACCAGCTGTCCGCACTATCAAGCATTGAGGATATCGCTGTTTAGCCAGAAACTTGAGCAATCCAGCCTACGCAATAACCTAAATAAGCCATCAGCCATCAACCTTTACCATAAAACAAGTGCATCAACCATACCGCACAACATATACCTCAAGCGTAATCAACATGTACCATAAAAGAGATTGCATCAACCATGCACCAATATATAACTGTACCATCAGCGAGTTATCCAGCGGCTATGATATGTAATCATCAAATACGCATAAATGTAATCAAGATGTACCAACATCGTCGACTATACACCTCATGTAATAATCCAGCATCAACTTATACCAACCATGTATCCAACATGTACCTCAACGAACCAAAACACATATACCAATATAATCATCAAAATTTCTCTAGCGATACATCACGCTATCCATAACCGATACATGGCCGTTTACATCCAGGCCCGTATGCCACAACCTCATATTCGCCCGCGACCTCTGTCACGTGACATGCCTCAATAAAAGTATCATCAATTTCATCATCAAATCGGATTGTAAAATTTGTAATAGACACGGATTGTATATGATCCGCATACCTAGGCCTTCGCCTTTAACAACAAGGACTGGCATTTTTTCATGAAACTTTCTTTGGTCTCACGCTGACTAGTTTTGGATTAGTCGAAACCCTAACTTGAAATAATCGCCACTATGCGTAATGAATAAAGATGTAGAAAATGGGTACACAATGTTATTGACATATTTTATATAATTCCTCAGTTCACTACTTGGAACCTCGGAAAAGGTTATAACAAAATGACAGCCTGCTTGTTGAATTTTGGCTTATTATATAAAGTGAACTTGTAGAGCATGCCCTTTATAATATTTATTGTATGGATCCACAAAAATTGTACACGAGATACTCTGGTGATTTACTTTAACCAAGAGATTTGGTCTTACTAAATTTGGATTTGTTATGAATAAGTTAGCAACCATTTTACCCGAAACGCTTGTTTTATACTAGTTTGAAGACTAATACAAGAGCCCCCTATTTTCAAGGTATGTAACTCAAAATGCAACAAAAACAAAGCGAACTTGTATCACAACTGCGCGGATATGTTTCCTCAATGGAATCCCAATTTCGCGGTCTGAATCACTCTAGAAAAAGGTTATTGCGAAAATGATGGTGGGATGACTGTAAAATGGCAATACCTTAGAAGCATCATCAAAGGAATTTATCCTCCACCTTGAATTACGGCCTTCTTTACTTCACCTTCCTTTGAAATTCGTCTTAGATATCCTTTGGTTACCTTAGTCACTATATATATTCAATATACTCAAGTGTGTTTAAAATTAGGAAGCCTTTCTCTGTTTATACTTTCATGTAGCTTCCTCAAGAGTTTACCTTTTTAACCATCTTAACCCACTTCCTTATTTTAGGGTTAACCAACATAATTTCTCATTAATTTTATTATTTAAATGAATTTATTTTGTTCACTTTGGATATAATTTACCTCATCCACTTCCAGTTATTTACCTTCTAAAATATCTTAAACCACTTTGACTACTTTGACCTTTTGGGGCTTCTAGATGACTCATGAGGGTTCTCCAACTTCACATGGCCATAGCACTCTCTAGCCGTGAGGAGTTGTGTACGTTCCACACATACCACTAGGAATGGAATGATATGTACTATCCATGTAGAATAGTCTTATTCTGATATATCAAAACTCATGCCATTATCCATCAAACAAACATGGGTCCATTACTGAAACCTGGGATCTCCAACTTATCATGGATATAGCTCATGAGGGAGTTTGTAAGAACGGGTCCATTACCCAAACCTTTATTACTCTGAATTAGCTTCATACTTTCTCAAGGGTTGACATCAATCACTAAGGGGTTGAAATCAATATACAATATCACTCTCCAATGGATTTGAAATCAATGACAATGACCAACAATCCATCAACCCTAAGACATTTGTCGACAATCTAACAGGGTGATGGCAACACTTAGTCATGATAACATTCATTACTTATACTCCTCATCAATGTTTCTATCTCTCCCGACAGATGGCAAAGGGGTATCTTTGAACGCTCCCCGGTGAACACTCATAGGAGTTAACTCCCACGTCATATGCCTTTGATTTTTCTTTGTGTTTGCCAAATGCCTCTAGTACTCTCTCCTTCATATGAATACTATCTCCCACTTTGACAAAGGGTATAACTCTAAAGTCATATCACTCATTCTTCCTTGTGACAATGTCTCCCCTTGGAAACATGCCTCTATGCTCTCTCCAAGAATTTACCTTTGCATGGTAATCTCTCCCCTTTGTCATCAATGAGTAGGAGTATGGCCTCCATCGATGTTGCTCCCCTAGCGAGACTCTTCTTGGCCTTTGTCATCAATGGTAAAGGTATATTTCCATCTGATGTTTCACTCCCTAACAGAACTCTTCTTGAAACTGATCTCCCAACCTAAATTGTTCTATTTATGGTGCTTCCTTATGTAAATCTAAGACATATAAGATAAGCATTCAAAAGAATTCATTTTGGAGTAATTTCTCTGAAAGATGTCTACCACTTGTTCTTTTGTGCCCACATATTCAACTCTGATGTTATTCTCTGAAACCTATTCCCGTAGAAAGTGATACTTTATTGGAATGTGCTTCGCCTTGTAGTGCATCACTGGGTTCTTTGAGATACTGATGGTGCTTGTATTATAAAAAATGATTGAAACGGGATCATCATACTCAACTTGTATATCTGTCAGAGTTTGTTTCATCCATAGAAACCATGTACAACATGTTGTTGCTGCAATATACTCTACCTCGACTGTAGATAAGGATATTGATGATTGTTTCTTGCTTAACCATGATACTAAACACTCACCCAAGTAGAATGTTTCTCCACTGGTGCTTCGTCGGTCATCAATGCAACCTACCCAATCTGCATCTGTGTAGACAATAAGTGATAGATCCTTTCCTTTTGGATACCATAATCCAAACTCTTTTGTTTCTTTGAGATATCTGAAAATCCTCTTCACTGCTAATACATGTGATTCCTTTGGTGCTGCTTGAAATCTTGCCACCTATCCAACTGCCTGCATTACATCTGGTCTGGATGTTGTCACATATAGTAAGATACCAATCATTGACCTGTATTTCCTCTGGTATGTAGAATTTGAATCATCGTCTTTTCTCTACTTGAAACTAGTTTGCATAGGAGTGGTAACTGGTTTACACTCTTCCATTCTGAACTTTTTTAGCATTTCTCTGATATACTTAGTTTGAGAAATAAAAATTCCTTGGTTGCTTTGACGTATTTGAAGACCCGGAAAGAAGGATAGTTATCCGAGTAATGACATTTCAAATTCATTCTGCATGCCCTTTGCAGATTTCTAGCTTAACCTGTCATTAGTACTTCCAAGAACAATATCATCAACATGAATTTCAATTAATAAAATACTACCTTGAGTTACCTTGATGTAGAGGTTGTTGTCTACACTTCCTTTCCATAGCTCGTAGGGAGTTTTGTCATTGTTGTTTCTGAGCATTAATATGTTTACTCAAACTCTGCAAGATGCTCATAGGATGGTTCTCTGGTTTGTCTCAGCTACCACATAGACTCCCCCTGTCTATTATTCACATAATTTGGGAGTCTCTAAGCCGGATGGCTCAGAACAATTATTGTTCTAATGTGTATTCATCATCATCTTCATTGGTAAATTCATCATCTCTCTGAGCTCTAACTTATTTCCTTCTATATGTTGATTCATCTCTCACTACAGTTCTTGAAAGTGCAATCTCTTAAACCTATTCCTTATTTACCTGTCCTTCTTTTCTTTCAGTTATTTTCCAAACCTTTATGTATCCCTCATCTTTCCTTTTCTCTGTAGTATTTTCTTCATCTTGTTTTATTTCTAGTCTTACGATCTCTGTGACCTGGTCTTTGTTCACCTATTCTTCATGTTTTGAACAACCCCTGTCAGCATACCAATCATGCTTCTTCTACTTAGCTTGTAGAGAGAGTGTGCATTCTTCATTGCTATACTGATTCTTCTTTCTTATCCATGTTCTCTTCTGAGGCTCCTGTCTATGACTGTTGTTGTTCTGTTGTGGTTCTCTAGGAGAGACTGTCATTCTAC
>SNQJ01S0207503.1:0-16265 GCA_010110895.2 Picea sitchensis
AATTTAACGCATCATAATGAAGGAAAAAGTTTTATCATCATAAAAATCCAGATCACTTGCAAGAAAGTGTCCTCAAAGAATAAGTTTGGTAAGTGCGCCAGAGCGGGATGTTACAGTTGGTAAATAAAAAAACTTGTGTTTTCTCTTGTAATGTTTATCTTGGATCTGTAATAGTTTAGACCTATTTTTCTGTTGTGTTTGACCCGAGTGTACTCCAATTTTTGGAACTAAGTACCTAGTTTTCCGAACGTATGAATGTCTGAGTTAATCGTTTCCTTGTCAAGTCGGTGCAGCCAAAATCTTAAGCCTTGGGTATTCATAAGAGTCTGGAATCTATCAGTGTAACGTGAATGATGTCTCTGTGTTTTTATTCTGGCGTAATCCTTTACAATTGTATGCTACTAATTCCATGCCATCTCTTATAACGATTACCAAAAGAACATTTACATATATATATTCATAACTATAGTGATAAGTTTATTTGATACTTCATAAACCCCTTATTAAATTAATAAGGCCTTTAAATATGTACAGTTAAAAAAAAGATATAATACTTCTCAAAATTCATTCTAGTTTTCAACAAATGTTTACACAGGTTTGAAAACGACTACAGAAATGAACCCTTAAAGTGATATGGCTCATGATGATCTTATGACAGGTAGAAGATTTTCCAGGACTTGAATTTTTTAAATTTGCATGATGAATTTAATGCTTCAATTAGAATAGATCTATCCTAAGCACGGCAAAAAAACATAGTGGTTTTGTAAAATAGTTCACTGTCTAGATTCAATTCTCTTACCACTACAGACAATATGTGTTGTTTATAAACTCGTACACTTGTACGTGGAACCTGTGATGAAAATGAGTCACAATATAGTAGTAATATAAGTATATTACTTAATAGAATAGATTATTATCCAATATATGACCTACAAAAACCATATAGATACAATCGTTCCTACAACAGATAATAAATTGTAATCATATATATATATAAGTTGATATGTAACATATATACAGAATTTCTCAACTCCAAATATTTATGGATAGATCTTCCTAATATTTCGGTTACAGAAATGAACGTACTCCTGTGGATAGATTTGTTCTTTCAAGTTCATGTGTACATAGGTAATTATGCCTAGATATTTAACTTTTTACTGTAACTTCATACAAAAAAAACATACATCATCCATTGAAATTATTTCAGCTTAACACCATCAAATGCAAAATATCATATTACCCAAAATCATTCAAGAAAAGAAGGAGGAATCTAATGTATCTGAACCAATTTGTTGAACGACAAAGGGAACAACCATGTTCCTCCCAACGGTAGAATAGGTATCCAAAATCACTTGCCTAATTCACCCCCTAGCGTGACCATGAATCCATGAGAGCAAACTAGGAACTCCTCCTCATCATTGTCCTTCAATTCCAGTATATTCCTCTTGCCTCACACTCACTCAGTAGTGTTCATAATAGCAAGTAAAAATCAATATACTCTTTCCCATCATACTTGGAAGCGTCCTGCCTCCTCACATATGATATTTATCAATTTGCCTAGGTCTTTTTCCCTCCCTTGGAAATTTTCGCATCTTTCTAAATCCTTGATTTTCAGGGGCTGCCAATGGCCAAATCACTGATTTTCCACTTGTAGCAATCAGCCTAGAGGTAGTTCCAACATGTTTCCCACTCATGCAGTCATGGTCAGTTAAATTTAACATGGTTGTTTCATTTGTCCTCCTGGAATCAATATAAAATATTTTGTTTTTATACAAGTGTCATAGTCAAATAGTTAGTTGGGTCAAATTAGGTCTCTGCCCAATAGTCATAATAATTAATTACAATTATCAAATTCGAAATTCGGAATTGCCATAAATGGCAATATTTTTCCAAATTCGAATTTACTAAAAAAGGAATAAATTTCCAACAAATTTAAATTTCAAAAATACATAATTTTTGGAGATGTCACAGAACAAAGAAGATAACTGAAAGGAATATCCGAAGAAATATAGTTGGTGAGGAACTATCATGTCTCATATGAATGAACTTACATCTAATTTATTTTATGTTTTTAAAGTGCCATGTGTCATCTATACATTATGAACAATTGTTAGCTAATATACAAATCACCTCGGGATTGCACCTACCCTTAACATGACTGGATTTTAGGTGTCCTTCTATATACATAATGAGGCCCTTTTGAACTGGCCTTGTCTAAACATTCCACTTTTAGGACTTTTTCAGATATGGTGAAATAGATCTAGGTGAAATCACCATTTTCTATTGTTTAAATTGCATTTTTTAATACATAAGTGGATTTAGCACCCTAATATCCCTATTTTGACCTAATATCCATTTTCTTATGAGTTGGTCAAGTAATTAATGTACACCACCTTCCTCTTTGAAAAAGACCACTATCTTGCTAATGGATATTTTCTTAATGTAAAAGAGTTCTTTTAATCAAATAAAACCCACTAGGTGGTTGGTATAGTTCATTACTCATCAAGTTATCATTATAATTAAAATAACAATTTCGATTTAGTGGCACATGACACTCTTAAATATATCATTAGAAGCTCGTTAGAATTAATGCAACTAGATATAACACATCTATGGATCATACCCACTCAATCACTGAAACCTAGAGTTCCAACAAGTTTTTACCACCTTTCAGTAAAAATCGACCTAATATCTCTATTTTAACTTTCTTCTCAGTTAGTCAAGTAATTAATGTACACTACCATATTCTTTGAAAATGACCACTTGAGGATATTTACATAATGTAAACGAGTTATTTTCATCAAATAAAACCCACTAGGTGGTTGGTATAGTTCATTACTCGTCAAGTTATCATTACAATTAAAATAGTGATGTAGAGTTGTTTATCATTAATGTAATTAGCTTTAGTGGCACATGGCATAGTTAACTAGATCATTACAAGCTCATTATAATTAATGCAACTAGATCTAACACCTATATTGATCATACAACTCAATGACTCATATTTGGAGTTCCAACATATTTTTAATAGATTTCATTAAAAATTCATAGTCGAATTTGACCTAATATCCCTATTTTAACTTTCTAATGAGTTAGTCAAGTAATTAATGTACACCACCATATTCTTTGAAAATGACCACCGGAGGATATTAACTTAATGTAAAAGAGTTATTTTCATCAAATAAAATCTACTAGGTGGTTGGTATAGTTCATTACTCATCAAGTTATCATTATAATTAAAATAGAAATTTAGGGTTGTTCATTATTAATGTAAATTTCTTTAGTGGAACATGGCACATTTAACTAGATCATTACAATATCATTAGAATTAATGCAACTAGATCCAACACCTCTATGGATACCCTCTACCATTTTGATTTATGCTTTGAGAGGGATCAAATACCTTAGGATGAAAAATTTGACATTGAAATATTTTATTTATGCTCAACATTTAAATATACTTTTAATAATATCCCAAAAGTCCTTTCACGGTAAAAATGCATTTTTTACTTTTAATATATATATATAGGAATATTTTATTTCAAGTGAACATTAAAGTATTTTATTTATGATGCACATTGAATTTTTATTTATTTATTAATATTTTTTTCAATACCACATGTCAATTTCACATTAAGCATTGGAGGAATTACACCTCCCTCATACTAATTATAAAGAACCTATATAATAATATTTTTTCTATAAGTATTTTATCTCTCTATATAAAGTTGATATAAAATTGTTTTAATGAAGTTGCACAATGAAATATTTTATTTTTGTTATTAATATTTTTTAATACCACTTGTTGTAACGTATGAGATGTAATATATTATGCAAAAACCGGAATATTTAGCAATTATCAAGGGAACACCAAAATATTGAGAGAGAAATACGAGAAATAATGCCTTTATTTCAAGAAAGTGAGGAAACCTCCACTCTCAAGACAAGATATATCATACCTCCTCCTCTTATTTATACTAATTCTATCTTCTAAAGAACATTTTGGAGGAAGATCTTTCTAGAAGAAGAAGCTTCTCTTAGGTCCTCTTACATTGACTTGTTCAAATTTTTTTGATAGGCCTTATTAACTAATGTCACTTTTTATTACATGGAAAATAGATCATGCTAGCTTATGACCAACTAAGAGGGGTTAGGTTTGGATCCTAACATTCCTTCGTCCTTCAAAACAAGGCTTGTCCTCAAGGTTGAATATGTGGAAACTATTGCAGTATGGTCGTTGGTTCCCAAGTTTCATCCTCAAGAGACGTATCCTTCGACTTGATATACAGTTCTTTGATAGTTCACCCATGCAAGTGACGCTTTTTCACATTCAGGACAAATTGTTCATCTAATTTAGGAAGGATGGTTTAGACCCTGCAATTCTTCTCCACCACTTTCTTCAAATAGAAAACATGGAACACCAGATGTATTTTGAATGGAGCTGGAAGTGCCAGTTTGTAGGAAAATTGACCAATATGTTTGATAATATGATACGAGCCATAAAATTTGTGCGTCAACTTGTGGTGGCCGTGGTATTTGAGTGAGGTTTGCTTATAATTTTGGAGTCAAAGAAACACATGATCAACCTCTATCATCATTTCTGGTACATAGTAACCTATTTAGAAGCAACTTGCTTTCAAGATGGACCTCTTGTGCTTTTTCATCAGTACAATACCTAATAAAAACACACTTGACTCACTTTGCATCAAGTTTTATTCTCTCATCCTTCTTAACATACAGGTTAGGATCATTTTTTCTTTTCACAAACCAATTATGATAAAAGAAGGTATCTATCTTTACATACCATGATCTTGGTTCCTGTTTCAAACCATATAATGCTTTCCTTAACCTCCCGAATAGATGATCCTATCCTTGCTTGACAAACCCTTTAGGATGAACCAAATTCTTGGTTTAATGTTGTCAAGGAAATATTTCCTAATACGGCGATACTTTCCTATTCTAGTTATTTGCAGTATTCTTACTAATGATAGGCCCTTGCTTAAATTTTTTAGGGTACCCATCAGATTTAAACGCTAGAGAAATAAGGTACATGAAGTTTATTTGCAATATTTTAATAGGTAATCTTATAACATTTTTATCATACCACTTATACTTGAATTTTTTTATTCTATTTGGTTATAGCTTCGATTACTCTTCTTTCAGGGTTCCAACAATGGTGACTCTTCCAACTTATTGTACTAGGATAGTCCATGGTAACTCATCATTGAATAACTTTGTTTCATACTTATATTTCTTGGGTTTGTATATTCTTTTTCGTTAATATTTATTAACCCATTTCTTTTTATTTTTGCACGAGGACACGTATACTTACGCCCGAGGACTATCGATTTGAAGCTAAGTGTAGAAGCTACTTCATATTTAAATTAAAGTCCATATGCAATGTTATTCAAATGTTGTATATTTTCTTCTATCTCTTAGGGGAAAGATACATTTAAGAGACCCTTCCTCCCAACCATAGACCAGAGTAGGAAACTTCCTTCACTCCAACACTCGCGAGCTAAGTTCACACGTGAGCTAAGTTCCAAATCCAAGAGAAGTTGCGACCTAAGTGGCTCTCTTGAAAAATTGGGAGTTATGTGATTTACAATGTAATCCCATCCCTTCCCAATGGCGTCCCATTCATTCTTGTCATGGCTTATATAATTTCCCAAGTCTTGACACATGTATGGCCCTCCTTCCTAGAAATCTGAAATTTGGTTTTTTACTTAGTTGAGTTAAACTCATATAGTCCAACTACTTGTCTCCATTCTGCTCCAACTTGGTCATTTCTCTTAGAAATTTATTTTGGAAATTATAATAACCATTAATACTAATGTATGAATAATTATTTATTTAAAAAAATGTTAATTTTGTTGTGAAATTGTTAAATTTTATGATTTTTTTTTTAATTCTAACAATTTTCTCCTTATTATGTAAATAAACTTATATACAAAAAGTTAAATTTCTATTTAATAAATTGAATAAATTTTTTAAAAACCTTATGATAATGATGAGGATTAACTTCCAGACACCATCTGAGTCAATCCTACATTAAGAAGGTAACAAATTACTTAGAATTATTTGGAATTTTATTTATGCCTCCCAAATTTCTATTTATTATATAATTGTCTCTATAACAAACAATATCTTTTCTATTTCTAATTATTTCCCATTTTCCTTCCTTCCTATCTTCTTTACCTTTTGAACTTCCTTTCATAGTTTCTAGAATGAGGGCTTCATTTATATATATTATTGACCCTTTTAAGCTTGGATATTTACTGAGGATGTCATATTCATGGTCATTATAGCATAATTTGACACGAATCAACCTATATTTATGTTTGATTATTTTTCTCATCTTTTTGAGCCCCTTTAAAACTTTATTAGCTTATTCATTTCCTGTTTGATGAGTTTGATATATAAAATGATGGGTTTGATATCCAAATTATTTTACAAACTAATTAGGGTCACATTCTTATTCTTAGTTAGTTTTTCTTGTATTTCTTTAATCCTATCACTCATGTTGAGATTTTCTTAGACCTCTCCTTCCTGCTTGTGTTGATTAATTTTGTTTTTCCATTTCTTGTTTTGGAATATGTGGTGAAGTGCTTATTGAATTACAAAGCCACCATGAGTAGAAACCCTTAGCCATTCAAATTTACCACATGTATAAAATTGAGTTCAAATTTACCACAAAGTAAAAAGCCTTCACCCTTCACCATTAAAATTCACCTTAAAATAAACCTTTCACATTCACCACAAATTTAAAAATATGATAAACTTTGTCATATCTAAAAGTTCTACATAGTTTTAATTTTAGATTATAATAAAATTTTGTCACCTTTTGCTATTGTAATGTAAGTTGTTTCAATCTGTGATTTATTTTTTATTTCTTCTTGTACACGCTCTTTGGTTTTCAAATATATTAACTTATTCATTTCCTCTTTGACGGATTTCATATCCAATTTATTTTCCAAACTATGAAATTCTTACTTATCTTTTCTTCTGTTTCTTTAATCATATATTTCATGTTGATATTTTATGCAATCTCTCATTTCATATTAGGTTACTGTTTTTGTTTTTTCATTTCTTGTATTTATGAAACTCTACTAGCTTATTCATTTTCTCTTTAATGAGTTTGATATCCAATTTATTTTCCAAATTAATTAGGGGGAAATTAATCTTAGCTCTAGTGTTGAAATTTTCTTTGTCATCTCCCTCTTGGGTTGATTTTTTTTGGTTTTCCAATTCTTCTATTACATCCTCCATTTTGTCCAAGTGAATTCTGAATCCTAATATTTTATTCTCTATGTGTGTTTGAATATTGTCTTTCAACAATCTAAATTTGGTATCAAGCATTGCCTCTAACTCTGTTTAGAGTTTCACTTCTCTCTCTACTTTCTTTTTCTCTAATGATTCTTCTCTCTCTTTCTTTTTCTCTAATTATTCAATACCTTCACAAAGACTCTCTATGGATATTTTTGTAATCCTTCTCTTCACACGATGAAGTTTTTGAATATGTGGTCAAGTTCTCATATTGAAAAGAAAATAAATTAAGTAAGAGAAGGAAACCAAGAAAATGAATAAGAGAAGGAACATATACTCCTGAGTTAATGGCAAGAAACCACCATTGATGTATAAACCTCCATTCACATTTACTGCAGAATATGAACTCTTCACTCTTCAAATTCACATCACAAGTATGTCTCCTTTCAAGTTCAAATTTAGATGTATAATATTAAAGCACATTTCAAATGTATCCCATGGTAGAAACCCTTCTAGATAATTTTAATTTTAAATCACAATAGCATTTTTTCTTTCTCATTAAAAAAAATCAAATTATTTTAAATTAAAATAAAATTTTACACACCTCTAAAATATCTATCGAAAAATTCATTTAATTTTTTTTATTAATCCTTTTATTAAAACATTTACACAAATAACTTACCATAATACTTATATTGTTAAATTTAGTTAGATGTCCATAAATATAGTCTAGTTTGAAAATACGTGCAAACATGGTTCCACACTCTTGAAAAGATGCATGCATTATAAGCATTATAAATATGGTTCTACACTATGGAAATGAAGAAAAATACCTGCAAACATGGTTCCACGCTCTTGAAAAAGCTGGTTGTATTATAAGGATTCCAAACATGGTTCTAACCTCTGGAAATGAAGAACTAGGTTCAAGCTAATTGATCAATCAAAATGCCAATAAGTAATAACTTCCAATGAAGGAGGAATTAGGTAATTAACCATAGGTATGTATGGTGATTAATTGGACACCAAAGGAGATTTTTATTTCCAATACAATGGGGCTGGATATCCACAAATACTGCGTGTTCGGCCTCTGATCAAGTAAAACGGTATCAATAGAGCTATTAGAGTTCCTCGCATTAATTGTAACGAGCTTGTAATGATCTTGTCAGGGAAGCTAATAACATTAATTAATCACAACGATAACATGATAAGCCCTCAATGTGTCCTAGTTATTCAACCTCTCTCATTCCAAATGAACACTTGGCCTTCTTGAAAAACAATTGATTTTCCTGTAACAATTGGAGAACTTTGTCCACATGATATAGATGGGAATACCAAGTGCGACTGTAAATGAGGATTTCATCGAAGAAAACCAGAAAAAAATTCCAAAGGTGTGTCTTCAAGAGTTTCTTGATGAGACTTTTAAAGGTAGATGGGGTATTTAAAAATCCAAAAGGCATTACCAAGAATTCATAATGGATTTCATGAGTTCGGAAAGAAGTCCTAGAAATATCTACTTCACTCATTTGAATCTGGTGATAGCCTAAGCAAAGATCTAATTTTGTGAATAAATAAGCACCCTCGAGTTCAGCCAAGAAATCATCAATGACAGGAATGAGAAATGTATCCTTAATGGTCAATTTATCCATGGAGTGAAGATATGGACACATGCACCAAGAACCTTATTTTTTTAAAACCATCACAACATGGGTTGAATATGGGCTGGTACTTGGGAGAATTACAAAAGCTTCCAGTAATTCCTGAACTATTTTTATATTTAATGCTTTTGAGAAAATGGATACTTGTACGAGCGCATATTGGGGGGATGACGACCTGGAAGGAGAAGGATGTTGTGATCATGCTTACTTCAGGAGGGGTGTAAATGAATGGGTTCCTCAAAGACCTTTTGGTTCTTTTCTAAGACGAGTTGTATATACTCTGGTCTGAAGAAAACCGCGGTGATGAAATTCCCAAATGCTTAATTAGGAAGAAGTGTGTAGTGATTGGACAACAGAAATGCATGAGACACTGTTGCATGGCAATATATCTTGCTTGTTTTATTCTTTTGTTTATGTCCCCAAAGGTTGGGTATTGAAGGGTTCTACACATAAGGGTTTTCCTTGTGATATAAATCTCTCATATACGTGTGGGGTCTAACAAAAGTACTCGACCCAATATCTTAGGTTACCAAATAAAAACTCTAGACCATGTAGTTATCCATACTACCCGACTACCGAGGTACTAGAGAGTATCTTCATGAATGTTGTTCTCAGTGGCACTATAGCAGTGAGACGACCAATCAGTTTATCTAAAGAGGGCTTCAGAAAATCTAGGTTGATCTGTATACAAGTATTGTCTGATGCGCTACCACTCGAAGGGGTACCAACATAGGTTAAAATGGTGGCCAACAAATGTGCACTTAAGTACCACTTGTATTTACTGCATGTATGAATCCTCGACTGTGGCTTTATGCGAGTAACGACATATCTTTGTAGCTTAAAGACATCAGAATATGTCTCTACCTTGAAAAAAAATTAACCCACAATTTTCTGCCAAGTAAAGTGTTCTAATACCACTTGTAATATTCCAGATATGAAAAGTATGCAGAACAAAAGTAAAATGCAAGAAATGGCATATGAACAACAATATAACCAGAAAAACACCAAAATAATGCCAAAATGATACCAGAATAACACCAGAAAGAGCACTTTAATTACTGATAGCAATGTTCACTTGCCTCTTCGAGGGGGAAACCTTGAGCAGAGCATAGCTCTATTACATCAATATCCAAGACAAAAGTTCTCATACCCTCAACTACTATTTCTACTAAATATGTCTATCAAAATAACCATCTAGAGGAAGATACTTCTTGAAGAAGAAGCTTCTATTAGGTATTCTTACATTCGACTTATTCTTCCTTATTTCTAGGCCTTATTAATATTGACCTTTATCACATCAGAATATATTATTCTACCTACTTTAGAGGTTACGTCCTTAAAAAGTAAAATCATGATATAATAATGGCTATAAGAATGAGCGCACTTTCCCTCCAAGGTCCTGGATGGATAACTACAGTCCGCCAAACTTCTCGAATTATCTTTTCCATTACGAGTCTCAAATAACTCTCATCATTGCAGGAGCATCTTAACTCTCTTTGCATGAAGGGTGTGGATTGTTGCTTGTCTTTTCGCGGATCCTTCGCTTCTTTACGACAACAATAGTGCATTTATTTATATTACGTAGTTGAACTCAATCTCTATCATGCTTTCTGGTACATAGTGACCTATGTGGAAGCAATTTCCTTTCAAGATGGACCTTTGGTTCTTTTTTATCAGTACAATACCCAATAAAAACACACTTGACTAACTTTGCATCAATTTTTCTTCTCTTATGTTTCTTAACATATAGGTTAGGATCATTTTTTCTTTTCAGAAACCCATTATGATAAAAGGATGTATCTATCTATACATACTATGATATCAGTTCCTGCTTCAAACCATATAAGGCTTTCCTTAACCTGCTGACTCGATGCTCTTGTCCCTGCTTAACAAACCCTTTAGGATGAACAAAATTCTTGGCTTATTGTTGTCAAGGAAAGATTTAATAATACGACAATACTTTCTAATTCTAGTTATTCATGGTATTATTGCTAATTATGGGCCCTTGCTTAAATTTTTATGGGTACCTGTCAGATTTAAACACTCGAGCAACAATCCACATGAATTTTATTTGCAATATTTTAACAGGTAATCTTATAACATTTTTATCACACCATTATACTTGGATTTTTTTATTCTATTTGGTTATAGTTTCGATTACTCTGCATGTAGCGTTCCAACAATGGTGACCCTTCTGATTTATTGTACAAGGATAGTCCATGGTAACTCATCATTGAATAACTTTGTTTCATACTTATAGTTCTTTGGTTTGTATATTCTTTTGCATTAATATTTCTTAACCCGTTTCTTTTTATTTTTTCATGAGGACACATATACTTACATATGAAGACTATCGATTCGAAACTAAGTGTAGAAGGTACTTTAGATTTAATTTGAAGTCCATATGCAGGGTTATTCAAATGTTGTATATTGTCTTCTAGCTCTTAGTAGATATTAATACTCTATAAATAAAAATTGAAGAGAAGTGACTATTGAGTAACTCTGTCACTTTGTCATATTCATCGTAATATTGGGAATGTAGTGGTTTAGGTAATGCATTCTTGTTCTATAATTGAATTTTGATAATTTATAGGTCTTCCTACTTATCTTATATAAATATTCTATTCAATATCATTCTATATTTTGTTATAGAAATCATGTATAGATTTTGTATAGATAATTTATCTTCCTCTCATGTTGGATAATTTTATTTCAATCACAATTCTATTGTCTCTCTTATGTCTCTATTATGATTAAGAAATGTGGCTAGTCTTTGTTAATGCTTGACATATGCACCAAAATCCACATTCAACCATATTATAAAACTTTTTAATTTCAATAGTTTAAAACGAAAAAGTTTAAGTATCCAAGCTCTTACCGTAAAATTTCATTTTTGATAGAGACTTAATGAATTAAAATACTAATTTCCAATA
This sequence comes from Picea sitchensis, assembly GCA_010110895.2. Classification (NCBI taxonomy): domain Eukaryota; kingdom Viridiplantae; phylum Streptophyta; class Pinopsida; order Pinales; family Pinaceae; genus Picea; species Picea sitchensis. Next base: position 11,855 of record SNQJ01S0207503.1, read on the forward strand.
AAATACATGCAGTACAATGTTTTTTTAATAATATCAATGAAGAACCTATAAATTGTAGGTTGCTTAGGGGAAACACACGTTGAGAAGACCATTACTCCCAACCATAGAGTAGAGTAGGAAACTTCCTTCACTCTGTCACCCCCGAGCTAAGTTCACCCGCGAGCTAAGCAAGACAAGCTCGGACCTACATGGTTGTCTTGACAATTTTGCAGTTATGTGATTTACACTGTAATCACATCATTTCCCAATGGCTTCACATTCCATCTTGTCATGGCTTATAGAATTTTCCTAGGTTTTGACACATGTATGAGCCTGTTTCTCATTGATCACCTCTTAATTAAATTTTTACACTTCTATTGAGATTTCTTAGAAATCTGAATTTCTCTTAGTGGAGATCATAAAGATCATACAACTCAGATAAATAATAATAATAATAATAATAATAATAATAATAATAAGAATAACAACAACAACAACAACAACAACAAGACACTAATTAAATTTTATAAATTTATTTTGGAAATTATAATAACCATTAATACTAATGTATGAATAATTATTTATTTTAAAAAATGTTAATTTAGGTGTGAAATTGTTAAACTTTATGATAGTTTTTTTTTTTTAATTCTAACAATTTTCTTCTTATTATTTAAATAAACTTATACAAAAGGTTAAATTTCCATTTAATAAATTGAATAAAAAAATTTAAAACCTTATGATAATGATGAGGACTAACTTCCACGGAGACTAGTCAATCCTACATTAAGAAGGTAACAAATTACTTATAATTCTTTAGAATTTTATTTATGCTTCCCAAATTCATATTATTTCATCTTAGGTTATTGTTTTTGTTTTTTCATTTATTGTATTTATGCAACTTCATTAGCTTATTCATTTTCTCTTTAATGAGTTTGATATCCAATTTATTTTCCAAATTAATTAGGTCGAAATTGTTATCTCTTTAATCCTATCTCTCATGTTGACATTTGCTTCGTCCTCTCCCTCTTGAGTTGATTGTTTTTGTTTTTCCAATTCTTCTATTACATCCTCTATTTTGTGCAAGTGAATCTTGAATCCTAATATTCTGTTCTCTATGTGTGTTTGAATATTGTCTTTCAACAATCTAAATTTAATATCAAGCATTGCCTTTAACTCTATTTGGAGTGTCACTTCTCTCTCTACTTTCGTTTTCTCTAATTATTCTTCTCTCTCTTTCTTTCTCTCTAATTATTCAATATGTTCCCAAAGACTCTCTATGCCTATTTTTGTAATCCTCCCCTTCACATGATGAGTATTTGGAATATGTGGTCAACTGCTTATATTGAAAAGAAAATGAAATAAGTAACAGAAGGAAACCAAGAAAATAAATAAGAGAAGGAACTTATGCTCCTGAGTTAATGACCATAAACCAGCATTGACTCTTCAAATTCACATCACAAGTATGTCTCCATTCATGTTCAGATTTAGATATATAAGAATAAAGCCCCTTTCAAATTTATCCCACTGAGTAAACCCTTAATAGTTCAAATAAACCCTTCACATTCATGACAAATTTTAAATATAATAAACTTTGTCATATCTAAAAGTTCTACATAATTTTTATTTTAGATCATAATAAAATTGTCTTTTTCTTTAATAAAAATAAAAATAAAAATTATTTTAAATAAATAAAAAATTTACACGCCTCTAAATTTTTTATCAAAAATTTTGTTTAAATTTTTTTATTAATCATTTTATTAAAAAATTTACAGAAGTAACTTACTATACTATTTATAGCGTTAAATTTTGTTCGATGTCCATAAATATCGTCTAGTTGGAAACGACCTACAAACATGGTTCCACGCTCTTGAAAAGGCTGGCTGTATTATAAGGATTCCAAACATGGTTCTACGTTCTGGAAATGAAGAACGTGTTGCAAGGTAAGTGATCAATCAAAAGGCCAAAAAGTAATAACTTCCAGCGAAGAAGGAATTAGGTAATTAACCACAGCTGTGTATGGCACCCAAACATATTTTTATTTCCACTACAATGGGGATGGAGACCTCTGATCAATTGTAACGCGCTTGTAATGATCTAGTAAGGGAAGCTAATTACATTAATTAATCATAACGATAACATGATAAGCAATGGCGGTTTGAACCTGAACCCAATCATTCAGACGTTCCCGATATGAGAAAGCTGGGTGGCTACGAGCGCTCCTTGCCCATGTTTAAAACAACAGCCACGAGGTACAGGAAAGGAATAAAGTGCATCTCAACTACGTAATACTTTATTAACGATACAAGTTTACTATACGATTGACAGGAAGAAGACAAAATACTCCAGTATGGTAGGCGAAGGGAGTCGTGCCGAGGAAATTGGCGGAGCGCAGACACGGCACCGGCTCGGGAACAGAAATCAGAAAAGCAAAGGCAAAGGCGGACCAGACAATTACAAATTCCACTTCAAAGGAGTCCGAAATCGGGGGGAAATGGGTTGCCGAAATCATAGATTCTTGGACGAGGACTCGAAAATGGCTTGGCACCTTCAACACTGCCGAAGACGCCGCCCGTGCATATAACCAGTCTGCCTTTGAATTGTATGTATCCCAAGCTCAGCTCAATTTCCATTCACCTTATGCCCACCCTCCAGTTTACTCTCACACGACCACTCTCAGACCTCTTCTCCCACTCCGCCCGCCCTAAATCCTCCCACAGATCGCCACCCCGAACCACACCACCGTTTTCTGCTATCAGGTTCCCCCACATCTTTTCCTGTTCAATTCAATGGCGTCCAGGGCGGTGCAGAGCAGGCTTTGCATGTAGTTGCAGCGATGCTTGATAACAACAGCAACAGTGGCATCGCCCAAGGTCTTATGTAGCTCGAAGGGCTCCGCTAAAAATGGGGATATTGTACCAGGGATATTGTCACACAAAACAAAGTTCTCTTTATACCTGAGGATATTGTATTTCCAAGTGTAATGGGTGAGCGGGTTAGGGTTAGGGTCCTCCTCAAGTCATTGAATTACATGTGATATGATTGGGTGGGTTAGCCACTCTTGTCGAACTTCCTCAATCGAATTAGGAGCTGGAAATGATAAGGAAAAAAGTGAACCTTCATCCTTATATTGTATTGACAACCCATATGCCACTGCGTTATCTTTTCCTTATTTATATATGATTTCATAATCATAGCCCAACATTTTAGTTAATCACATGTTCTTTTTTAGGGAGGATAACTTAGGAAATACTTTAGACTATGCTGATATGTTTTGATTTAAAAATTAAGTCCCAATAGATATGGTTTCCAAGTGTGCACATCATGGATAATGGCCATCTTTTCCTTTCCATATCTATATTTTCCCAAATTGTGACGATTCAAATCCTAGCTAGTGAAATAAATTGGTCTATTGTCTTGTATTAGAACTGGGTCAATAGTAGTGCATGAAGCATCATATTCCGCAACAAACGTTTTGTTGAAATCGGGGACTGTCAAGACAAGGCTAGTGCGCATGGCTTAGCACCCCTCTCTCTAATATATGTGTGGGGCCCAACAATAGTACTCAACCCAATATCTCAGGGCACAAACTAAGGAGGCTAGACTGTTTCCTTAGCCATACTACCTGACTACCAAGGTACAAGAGAGTATCTTCCTGAGTGTTATTCTGAGTGGAACTATAGGCTATTCTCAGTGGCACTATAGACAGACGATCGATCGGTTTATCTAAAGAGGGTTTCATGAAATCTAGGTTGATCTGTATACATGTGTTATCTGATGCGCTACCACTTGAATGGGTACCAACAGGGGTTACAAGGGTGGCCAACAAATGTGCGCTTAAGTACCACTTGTATTTCTTACGTATATGAATCATCGACCACAGGGTTATGCATGTAACGAAAGATCTTTGTATCTTAAATATGAAAGATCTCTATAGCTTAAAAACATTGGAATACGTCTCCACCGTGAAAAAAAATTAACCCACAATTTTATGCCAAGGAAAGTGCTCTCATACCACTCGTAATATTCGAAATATTAAAAGTATGCAGAACATAAATAAAATGCTAGAAATGGCAGATGAACAACAATATAACGAGAACAACATGTTAAGTACCTATACCAGATCTGCAAATATACTTCAATAATACCAAGAATAAACCATAAACCATTCACCATAACATGAACACAAGAAATAGAGAAAACCCTTGAGGTAGGGTAACACCATATATTAATCCTTATGGAAGGATAAAACTCCTCAAACAATCTTTGGTTGTACAATCACAATATTCTTCATTATATTTCATTACATTGCCTAGACTTCTTTATATAGCTCTCCCTATCTCCTAGGAACCTTCTCACATTTATTACATCCAAATACCATAGTGGGCCTTTATTAATATAGTGGACCTAGTCCACCTTACATTGAATGACCACA